>JAKTWD010003202.1:0-10983 GCA_030581935.1 Metschnikowia corniflorae | reverse complement strand
TGAGTTCGAACTTGAGTTTTCTGCAGTAGCTGTGGTCGCATCACAACACCTCTTAATACGAATACTCTTAATACGAATACTCTTTATAAGAAAGTTTCGGGATATCTAGAATATTCTGGGCGATTTTGAAAACTAAAGAAAATTTGGAATATTTTTACACAGTTAAGGGCCAAAACCTAAACTTCTTGGAATATTGTCTTTATTCCCGGGATACTCTTGTAAAAATTTATACCCAGCTTATCAGATGAGGGGGAAAGTACACTTAGTATTAAACAATTAAAGTGGGAAAAGGCAGTCGTGGAGATCTTAGAATCGATTCATTGGAGTACCCACTCATGGCAGAGCCTCAAATAGACACGTTCATCAACTGTTTTCGCAAAGCAGACATAATTGGTGAAGAAGTTGAAGATTCTTCTCCACCTGAAAATACGGATCATCAATCAGACGAGATTGCAAATCTCATCGTTGAGGACGACTTTCAGTCTTCAGATGACTCGCTGCGAGACACACTTATGTCCAATAGTCATTTGGACGGAAATGAACTGACGTGCACAGCCTCTGCCGCTGAAATAGAGATTGTGTCTGAGAGTTGTTGACCTGGAACAGACATTTCAAAAAGCGTTACGAATGAATCAGTGCAGAGGAGTTTGTGCATCTCCCTGAGGAAAGCGTCTAGGCCGGACTTTTGATATTTTTCACGATTTTTTGGAGGATTACAAGGTGAACAAAGAGGCAGAGAATTCTCGTAGTAGCAGTGAACACTTCCAACCGCCGCCGAATGAGAGTGTCTCCTTTCGTGAGTTGGTATCAGGTATAGAGCTCGTTGTTCAATTTCTCGAAAAGGGACTCCGAAGATTCTGGACTCATCAAGGCCTAAAAAAATTGCATTTTGAAGCTCCAAAGGAACATAAAAAAAGCACTCACCAACCAGGCATTCAAAGCTTCTTTTCGAATACAAGAGAGAAGTGAGAAGCCATGTTTCGGTTGACTCACGGGTATGGCCGGCCTCTAGAATGCCACAACTCAAAATATTACAGATATCCAGAGAAAATGCACTGCATAAGACCATACTTTTGCGGGGCTTCAGTCACTCTCGATAGTAATCCTAACATTTAGTGCCGAGGAAACATTTTATAAAGAGGTTTACCTGTAGTACAGATAAATCCAAATCTAAGAATTCCAATTTCTGCATTTTAACTAACACCAATAGAAATCCGGTCTGAATGAGATTTCAGGAACCCTTTTGTGAGTATTAATAGTCAGGGAGCTGTGGTTGCTGTTGGTTAATAGACTGTTCATCTGCGCCTATAATCAAATTCCATATTCTAGATTGAACTACGGTTTCTTGTTGCGGTAAGATTATGAACAATTAACGAAAACAGTGCGAAAACATTGCGAAACATCACGAGAATCTACGCCAGAATTACTATCACGATTGTGATGGTCATTGCGATGGCTCAAAAAGAAAATCTAATATATGGTGGTGATTACGCTGGCCTTGAAATTCTTGAATCGTATATTTGGCGTAATCCTGGCGTAATCCTGGCGTAACGCGCAACACTGGTTTGAAGGGCTATGTGAGTGCACTATATCTAAATTGCACAACTCAGGAGTGTGGTTCTGAATATAGAGCGTTATATGCCGTAATATACTCAAAATCACCGGCCAGAATAAGCTTTTCATCTAGGTGTGAGGATACCATGGACATCACCGGTGGCGCATATGCATAAACGACCCGTTTGCGTGCACACAGAACAAAGATCCCTTACGACCTTGATGGCCCGAATTTTCCATTCACGTCGGTGTCGATCTGGTCCGGATTTTCTATAGGCCTGTGGGCTTGCGGCGTGTGGATGTCGCTGATCGGGCACCGACTTCTGAACATAGGGAAGCAGGGGTCTGCGGAGCTTGTGAAAACAAAGCCGAGGAATAAATTTCAATTACGAGTTCGGCATCGGGAGCTGTCCTCACGAAAGGCAAATGCCGCAGCGTGCCAGCCTAGTTTTGTATAGGAGAACGAGGACTTCGTTTGCTTATTTCCCTTAAGCCTTACATTTTCGGGATTTGACCACTAGGTACTCCGATAATCATAAATTAGATCGAACTCTCTCACTCTCTAAACGACGAAATACTACGAGGGGTGCGCAGAACTCAACGGTACACCCGCAAAAAAATACCGGGCAAAACCTTGAATTGAATTATCAAGTAATATACTCTCGGGATGTAATATCACAGGGAAAGCGCAAATCCAATAGATGATTCTTCTCGGCGAAGGGGTTTTGATTGATGTTCAACCCGCATCAGATTGCATACGAGCCGGAATGACTCAACTCTATTTCGTCTCCGCACCGGTAATAATTACCAAGCGAGCTAGACCGGTGCGAGAGTTAAGTACACAAGCTCGTATCTCAAAATTATTCCCTTGTTTACCACGCGGGCCTCACAATGCTTGTTGATGTAAAATCCGTGGCCTCTAATCTTCCGGCCAGTTGACATCGCCGACATCGCCGACATCGCCGCAAATCTTACATATTCTCAGGCCCGCCCTCCCCTCTAAATTTCTGCATGCACTGGGGACACACAAACGAGATGCATGGCATGTGATATCATGCGTGAGGCGCTGGCGGACCGCATGTGGTGCCGACATGCAACCGGATGTGGGTGGTCTTACATATATCTCTTCGCTTCTTCGCAAGCAGGCGCACATGCACGTGTGGGGTGATGTAACGCAATGCACGCCCGACTCGATCACGTGGAGTGGCGCGATCATGCGTGATTCCGCGCACGTGACCACACTGGGCCAACCCCGCGCGGCTACGCCCATGACCGCCCCCGTCCGTATGCGGTAACTGCACGCGCTATCTGGTGCGCGCACGCCTGCCCTTGAGATAGGCCTAGAGCAACGCTCGATTCACAACCATCGCTACTACTTTATTCTTCTGAGGAACACTTATCAGCCATCCCAGTCTGAACCATCTTCGAAATCATTCAACCGCCGTCTATGATCTCGTTTGCAATTTTCGCCAACAAGATCTCCATCAGCTTTTTGAATTACTGACATCGCCACACGCTCACACAAACAACACATTAAGAGAGAGTCTTCTTCTCTTCACAGTGAAATACATTGTACCCAGACCGGCGACACATTTCTAAACTTTGTTTACCGTCTTGTATTGATTTTTGAGCTGAGAGCTTCTCATTTGAGGAATATCAAAAGGAGCAATCAAATGGATGCAACTCGTGTTGCGGTGGCAGCGCCGTGTCAAAAAGCGATGGAGATTTTACAAACCGGGAACGACGGCCCCAAAAAGTTGGCTGTAAATATCTGCGCAGCGAAGCATCTGCGTGACGATGTTTACAAGGTGAACACCCTCAAACTCGCGGAGCTCCACATCACTATTTGCGAGAAGGGGAACGACGATTCTGCCGAGATTTCCCAATTATACGAAATCTGCAAGCTGCTCCGTTTGGGCGTGCACCCCTTGAAGGTGTTTTCCGTGACATATCAGGTCAACAACGGGGACAGCAGCAACACTTCTGCTCGCCTCATGATCATATCCAACTTGTTGAACCAGTTGAACTGGGATCTGTTGCACAAAGCCGATCTCAACTTGCACATCAACTATTTGGAGAGCGATCCGCGCTTGGAGTTGTTGGAGGAGCTCCCTGTGAATGTGTCCATATCCGGTATTACTGGGTGCTCGGAAAACGCAGCCTTAGAAGATAGACACAAGCTCAGCTTGCTTGAGAACTCGTATCTGTACTTGCACGGGTGCCTTTGACTTTGAAGTTCTTGAGGTAGCAGACTTGGCTGCTTGACTCGGAGTCTCTTAAGGTAGCAGACTTGGATGCTTGATTCCGAGGCGTTGTTGGTGTATATTGATGGCCGACCTCGTCCACAGATAGCACCTGCGAATCATTGGATATAGCAAATTGATTTTCGTTGACAAGACGTTGTTTTGAAGCACAGACCTTTCATCAGTTGGATGACGTACCTGTAGAGTCCGCTTGTTTGATCATATAAGTGTACTGCTGTAAGTCTTCGAATGACTAGACTGATGGCGTGATCGAGACATGAGTACATGTACCAGCTCAAGTGGCACGGAGCAAGTTTTTAGTATTGCCGTTGATCAAGACGCTAAGTTGCATTTATGATACTGACACATATTCGAGAGTATACACACGCTCTCAGAAACAATATCTACATGAAGCATCTTCGAGAGCAAAACTCGAGATCTGCTTTTCACTTACCGCAGGTCCTGGAAACTCCAAATCGGCTTTATGGAAACGGCTTGAACAGGATAAAACTCCGATTTTTGTGAAGATGTAAATCTTGACGCACGAAGAACTGCTTATTCCTCAGTGGTGTAGAGAATGGAGTGCATTGTGGTAGTGGGCTCAAGTGTCATTTATTAATCTCATCTTTGAGCAGCTTCATCAAAAATACATCAAACGGTCTTTTGTCGATTACAGAGAGGTTACGGGAAACACGCTGGAGACCAATGTAAGGCGGATAGGGCAGGAGGGGTGATAGCGGTGCTCAGCGAGGAAGAGGGAGAGTGGGGCAAGATCCATGTGAACCTTTCAAGCACACTTTCAACGTTTGTGTTCAATGTTAATGGAGAAGGAGGGTGGTGAAGATGGAAAGTACGAAAGAGAATATTCATGGCATAAAAGGATATGGAGGGCTTATGGCATAATAGGCTTGAGATATTCCGAGAAATCTCGTTTTTGGTGATCGGACTATTGATTTCTGGTGGCTGTGTGGTTCAGATTGTGAAGATTGGTATTTTACGAGGTAACACGAAGGAAGAGGAAGAGCGAAGAAATCTTATTTTGATTACTCATTCGCCTCTGATACAGTGAAACTCGGGAAAGCCGGACGCTTTGCAAACAGGATCTCGCGTTAAATCGGAAAGCCGCACAAAAAAAAAAGTGCGCAGTCAAGGAATTTACTATGGGAAAAAACTGAAAATGGGGAGCGATTCTCTTTATTGATAAAGGAGGACGAATTCTCCAGAAATCCCGCTTTAAGAAAAAAAAGCTCTTTTGAAGGCGGAGTCGGCATGGTTAAGACCCAAAACTTCGTGAGATTGTTGCAAAAACCATTCCCCCCTGCCTCAGGTCGTGTAGTCGCGTGTTCAACCGCAATTCTGCTCGGATTTTTATGAATGATAGTTCGTATAATGGACATGAGAAGAATCCTTAGCCCAAGACAAAAAAGGAGGCTCAAAAAGGGATATATAGGCGCTCATTAAAGTGAAAATGTTGTAATTTGTAAACAGCTAAAATAACAAACATCACTAAGTTCCTCGCTATTCCAAATCTTCTAGTGAACATCCCCATAACAGTGGTGTATAGCTCTCGCGGCCATGCATGCAGAACAAGATTGTAATATGCAGTAAGCCTGGTCTACATACCGGAATTTACTCTTTTATTGGATAAGGAGTACAAAACGACGATTATAATTAGGTCCGACTTATCCAAGTTTTACTGTACACAAGGGTGATGAAGTCAGCCTTTCTTTACTCAGCTCAAATTCATAAAATACCTGACAGAGATGGGATAATTTTTCTCGCGGCCTAATCGAATCACACACCACTCATCCGTATAGCACATCTTTTGCACCTTTTGAAATCTGATCCTTATGTCTATTTTAATTTTAGAATCCAATTCCCTTTTTTTTCTTTGTTCTTGAGGAAACTGATACCCTATTGCGCCTCAGACCCCGGTTCGAAACCCGGGCGACACTAAAAAACTGGATGTGCGGTACACATCTGGAAAATCAAGTGTGTTAAGGTTTTCTATAGAATATATAGTTTTCGCCCACGGCTAAGGTAAGCGGCATCCTTCAATACATATCTGTTTCTTTAAAAAAAAAATGATATGGCCCTGCATTTTTTTTACTCCTTTTCCAAAACTTTTGTTCATATTTTGCAATAACGTCTTTTTCCAAATACTTTATTAAAAAAAAAATAATATATATATAAAACACAAATCAAACATGTCTGAAAAAAAAAAAAAATATAAATATTTAAAAAAAAAAAAAAAAAAAAAAAAAAAAAAAAAAAAAAATATTTAAAAAAAAAAAAAAAAAAAAAGATGACTCAATCATTTGAATTTCCCAAATATTCACTCTGTTATGATGCCGTCGCCTCACCAGATATCCCTATACGCATTGAATTTATAGCTACCTCCTTTTGGGACCGTTTTGTCTGGTGGAGACAATGATCCAATCTGGTAGACCCATTGATCCGCACCTGCATACACCACCTTGAGCGCACATAAACAAGACATTATGGAATGCACTTCTTTAGATCTTTTTCCAACTACTGCTTTCTCCGGACATTTCATCATTTTTGGTTCATACTATGAGCGACGACCAATCAGTGAATGGTATGTGAAACGAAAATATAAAGACTCGCGGACCTAAACATGGGTCTCAGATAAAATCACTGTCAACAGTCCTCAACACGTCTTGACCCATTTTATCATATACTAACAGTCATAGGAATCGACCCGTCAACGTTGAAAGCGGCTAAATTGCGCGGTTTATTGTTTGATCTGGGAATCGAGTATCCGTCAAACGCCAAAAAATCGGAGTTGGTCTCGTTGTACCGCAAACATTCCGGTAACTTCTCTGCCGACCCGGTTGTAATTAGTGATCCCGGTTCTGGCAACGAATTTGAAGGGGATATGGGCGAGAATGCTGAGATAAAGGATACCAAAGCATATGACGAGAATACGGAATTTTTAGGCGCCGAGAAGCCGGACATTCTGGGCGATATTGATGGTCGGAAGATATCCAAAAAGGAGAAACCAAAGAGGAAGACACGCTCCCGCCAGCCTAGTGGACAAAGCGAAAAAATCGATAAAACAGGGGGGAAGGCTGGCGGAAACCACGAACAATTCTTTGAAAAAATCAATCAGAAATCCTCAAATCTCCTGTTTGATAGAGACGCTAAAATAGATCCGAAAGATCTTAGATCGCAGCCAAATTCCCCAGTCGGCGGGAAGAAAGGGAATGATACTCTTAAATCGGACGTAGATGTTCTTGCGACACCTCAAGAACGCCGGGTGAAAAAACGGAAATCGATGCTCGACGACGTCGATTTGCATGTTTCGGCCACGCCTGCAAAAGGAAACATCTTCGAGGTCGACTCAGATTCTGAGTTGGAGCTACTTTCGGCAAGGAAAAAATCGAGGCCCGAGCCGTCCTCACCCAAAACGCCTGTCCAGAAAGTACAGTCGCCGAGGTTGACCCTCACAAGAAAGGAGGAAGTAGACGAGCCCCCTACTGTTTCAATTCCTGTTTCAATTTCGGGTGCAGCCCCTATTTCCGACTCTGTGAGGGCAAAATTAGCCGCCGAGTCCCCCGTGGCTGCAAGTCCACAAATCCTAAAACCCCTGAAAAGACGCACGTCTAAGAAAGAGCGGGAAGCGAATTTGCGGCCAAAAATTGATGCGCCGGTATTACGCAAGATCTCTCAGGATTCGGTCTCGCCCGAGACGTCGACCGTTTTGAGTGGTCTGACCGCGGAACCCAGTATATGGTTCAAGACTCAGCA
This sequence comes from Metschnikowia corniflorae, assembly GCA_030581935.1. NCBI lineage: Eukaryota > Fungi > Ascomycota > Pichiomycetes > Serinales > Metschnikowiaceae > Metschnikowia > Metschnikowia corniflorae. Next base: position 3,415 of record JAKTWD010003202.1, on the reverse strand, counting down.
GTCGTTTGACGATCTGCAGGGGATAACCGGGAAAGACGTCTCTGAGGCAAGTAGCTTTGATTCTGCACTTTCGAAACTCAGAAAAGAGACCAGGAGCGAAGACTTGCTCACTTCCCTCGACCAGAACACGGAGTTGACAAAACTCTTGAACATGGACTTGAGCAGTGTAAGACCCAAAGCAAAGGGAACAAGAAACATTACACCGAAACGGCCCATCATCATTTCCCAGCGCGTCCTTTCCCTGGCCAGAAAAAACAGTGCCGTTAGGAAAAAAGAAACATTTTCAGAAGATGATGACGAGGACACTGTCAACACTTTAGACTTAACTCGTGCTGAAATTAAGGACTCTAAGGAGGCCGCCATTGAGAAACACACTAAGGTTCAGACCCACACTGCAGACCCTTCACAGCGACCCTCGCTTTTGCGTGCTTTCACTTACCTTTTCGTGTGGCTCGTGCTCGTCGGAAGTCTTCTTTTTGGTTATTGGTACAGAGAACAGACGTTTCTCGTGGGTTACTGTGGCGCCCAAATCGACCGCAAAACCGTTCCGAACACCCCCGGAACGTCCCGATTCTTGGTGAATCTTGGCGAGTACTTGGACAACAACTTCAAACCCGAATGTGTCGAGTGTCCGGCCCACGCACGGTGTTTCCCGCGCTTGGAACTCGCTTGCTATGACGACTTTGTCGTGTCTGCCCCATGGTACTACCAGTATTTACCGAACATCAGTTTAAAGGCACAGAGGTGCGTTCCCGATACGAAGAAAGCAGAGAAAATTGAGATCATGATCGACGTGGCGCTTGACTTGTTGAGAGCCCGAAATGCCAACGAAAACTGTGGGCGGGCCGACATCGACGACGCGAATGCGGGGCTCGAGGTGTCTGAGCTCCACGATCTTTTGTTGGCGTTGAAAGCGCCGTATATCACCGAGGAAGAGTTCGAGGAGCTCTGGGAGCGGTCCGTGGTGGAGTTGGAGAAGGAACCCGAGATAATTGTAAGGCAAGTTACCCCTCTTTTTTGAATCCTAGTGATTGTTTTACATTGAAATCATCATACTAACATTGGCAGGTCAGGCACACAAGTCATCTCGTTGCACCCGCTGTTGACGCTAACGACTCTGTTGCTGAGACGTACTACGAGGGTAAGGTTTTTCGATCAACGTCCTTATCGCACCTCACTTTCTCATGTATGATCTCAAACACCGTGTTCAGCGTGGTGCTCAAGTTCAAGAGGGCGTTGGCCATTTTTACCGCAGTTTGTGCATTTGTGGGAGCATGTTACTGGAAATACCATCAACACAGACTCCATGCTCAAAAGGTCGACACGATCTATCACGAAGTGCTTGCGAAGCTTCGCAAGCAAGCTAAATTGGGCAGAGACTCACGTGAGCTTCCGGGATTCATCGGATCTGTTCAACTCCGAGACTTGATTCTCAGCAACGAAAGTAATCTCGCATACAAGATGCGGCTCTGGCAGGCGGTCAGCTTAAAGGTGGATCGGAATACAAACGTGAAACATGAGCTCTTGGAAGTGCATGGAGAGGTCATGAAGGTGTGGCAATGGATCTCGGTAATTGAGTGAATTCAGGATTCTGAATGGTAGGTTGCGGACACGGTGTGAAACCCCAGCATTCTTGTTTCTGGGTCAAATCCCTGAAATGTTGAGATCCATTCGTCGGGCTTCATATTCTACCACACGAAGCCTCACTAAAGCATAGTCATGAGAAACATCCAGCCACTCCTTTTTTCTCTTTATGGAGCTATCACATCTGCACTGGATACATCTACAAATACTCGAGCACGCATCATCACGGCCCGGAAGCATTTACCATGGACACATTCTGCCTCGGCCCAAACTGAAAAACAATAAGAACTAGCTTAAATCTCCAAATATTGCTTTCTTCATGGTGCTCTCGCACTGCCATGCATTTATCTACACCCAGCACCGTCTACCGACAGAACCGACTCTCTTATTGCACACACCTGCGACTCAAGAATCAAATCTCGACCTTCGACACGAACTCAGGAAGATCCCCAATATCGTCGTCGGCTTCGCCCGCAAGCCCCTTTTCGAATATCTCCCTCCCCGTCATTTTCCCATTGTGCATCTTGTCGAATCTTTGTTTATCTAGCTCTTCGATCTTCATCTCCGCTCTGAAGGAGTTTCTCCACGTTGTGAACGACTCTTTGGTGACCTTTGTACCACTGAACTTTTTTTGTTCCTCGGCTTCCCTGGCCAAGAGATCTTTGTCATATTGTTTCTGGGCCGCGTCCACTTTACGCTGGAACAATAGTTCTGCCTCATCTTTTAAAATGGCCGCCACGGCGAAAATCGAGGGTATGCCGATATTCATCTCGGCCTCTTCGTCGAGCTTGGCCAACAATTGTGCCAAATCCGGTCTTTCGAATTCGATTGTTTCGGCCAAACTTATGAATTGCTCCGGTTTATCATCATCGTCTTCGTCCAGGTCCTCGTATCCTTCCTCATCATCATCCTCAACCTCAGCAACCTTGATATCTAGTTGCGGAACAACGTCCGGGTACATTTCGGGGTACCTCACATCTAGCAAAAGAGCGTGTTTCTTGTCGGAGTTTGTTTCAAGATTGAGATGTATGGTGAAATGAGTGTCTGATATCACAGAGAGTTCGTCCGGGTAGATCGAGCGAAGCACCTCGATTTCCTGCTGCTGCTCTTCGTGCGGATCCATTCTTTTAGTGTGACAGCAGAAAATTGGGATTCAACAAAGTTGGTGGAACTACTCAAGGCTGGAAGTTGGTGAAGAGATGATTAGTATGCAAGCTCGTATGGCGGTCGTGCACGCACCACAACTGGCGAACCGATGAGATTCTTCTTTCCAGAACTGGAAACCGACTACTGTTCGATGGCGATATGAAAGCATTTGCGTCTCTGCAATGGCACAAGTAGGACGGTTTTTATCCTCCTTCTCCTCGCTTCCGGAGCCACTTTCAGGATTATTCTCAAGGTCACATCCATCAGAATCGTCTCCTTCAGATTTGTGCCCCTCATTATCGGCCTTTTTATGGTGTCTTTTCCTGAAGAGAATGAAATGATACATGGAGTTAAGTCATCATGAAATCACGGAATATCCGAAATTGCCACTGTCAGCTTCTTCACAAATCACAGTATCGTAATTGAAAAGGCTTCAGTGCGCGTCCGTGTTGTGAGGGTCAAACTTTCCAATACGAAGCTAAACACAGGCAGAGACCAACTCATATGAAGATCCAATGTGAATGGCACAGGCACTGTCATGAAAGTCATCTTGAAATTTCATTTTTTCAGTATATTTCGCCTGAAACAGAAAGACTAACCTCACCATGATCAGCGCCTGCGTATAAACGCACTTAATTCCCAGGCAGTGTTGTTATACACGGCCAAAATAATTATTTTTCGCTAT
>JAKTWD010003201.1:0-11544 GCA_030581935.1 Metschnikowia corniflorae | reverse complement strand
GATGAAAACACGTATCTCTGCGAAAAGGCAATCAATCAGCTGGTCTATGATCGCTTACATCAGCTCCTAGACGACTATCATGGGAAATTAAAGGGATCAATCGATGAAACACAATTTGATGATCTCTTGTTCGATAGCTCAAGGGTTGCCTTGCGCAACTACCTATCCTTCTTGGAACTCACAATCGCAGACTTTGCCACTTGCGACCTTCGTCTAATACTTAAGCTCAACTTCTTGAAAAGCATGTATGAGTCGATGGTTAGTGACTCTGACAAGTTAAAGAGATATGGGCGCGACCTTAGTCAAGGTGAGCAGCTAGTTCGAGATGTGCTTGAGCTCAATGTAAAAGTATTGGCATTGTATGCCTCAGATGGTACCCCGGATACCCTTCTCAGTGGGTTTGGAGATAGCGTTCACCGATTCTCTCGATTATTATTAGAATGGGGTAGGAGATTCATGAGAAAGAGAATTACTCAAGGAGATCTTGTTCGAAGCTTCCAACAGGAGTACTTGAGAGCTGAGAATAGACTCCGTGTTTTACGCTTTCACTCTCAGAGACCAGCCTTGGCAGGCCGCTGAAAGCCAATGACGGCACACGTGATGATTGACAAGTTTCATGGTATGCCACACTGGGCTTGACATACGTTATTGTTTATTTTGTACCAAAAAGCTGCTGAGAGTCTTAGTTTTGATTACGTAGTCAAAGCAAGCAACTTCCAGCCAGCCTATTCGCGGGTGATCCCTCTGAAGACAAACGTGACAGGACTTGGGGTTGTTTCAATCCTTTTTAAAATACTCATCAAAAGGTTTATTATTCCATAAATGAAATGCTTCACAAGTCGGGCCGTAGCATAAGTGGCACTCAGAGCTCACACGTCAAAGAAATTAGCTAACGTATGCGAAAATGGTTCTGGCTTCTTCCGCATGCGATTCGATAGGATTTGACGGTTGTGTCGAAGCCAATCAAGGCTTTCGTTTGTCAGACCTTCCACTCTTGCCAAAACTTTTCACGGAGGACTGGAACTGAACATGAGTACAGGTAAACCTTGCTATAAGAATATCTCGGGAAATCTAGAATATTCTGGGCGATTTTCGAAATTAGAGAGATTTGAAAATATTTCACTTAATTAAGGGCCAAAACCTGAACTCTTTGGAATATTGTATCTTTTCCCAAAATGTTCTTTGAAAATTTATACTCAAATTATCAGGAGAGGGAAAGTACACTTAGTACTAGACAATTTTAGTGGGCACAAGGCAGTGATGCAGATACTAAGAGCGATACAAGCACTCCAGTACAAGGTTCCTCCCCCCCCCCCCCCTAACACAACTTCCAAATTACAGCCATTGGACCAAGATATCATAAGTGCTTTCAAGGCTCACTACAATGAGTTATGGTTGACGTTTAATCACGAAGTAACAACTCTTGGTCGTAACCACAAAAAATGATGACATTACTAAAAGTGATTCATTGCAGTAACCACTCATGGCAGAGCCTCAAAGTGGACACGTTCACCATCTGCTGTCACAAAGCAGACATAACTGGTGAAGATGTTGAAGATTCTTCTCCACCTGATAATGAGACCATCAATCAGACTAGATCGCAAATATCTTAATTGACGACGACTTTCAATCTTCAGATGACTCGCTGCAAGACACACTTGTGTCCATAAGGCATCTGGACGAAATGAACTTAGGCAAACAGCCTCTGACGCTGAAATAGAGACTGTTTCTGAGAGTTGTTTACCTGGAACAGACAATTCAAAAAGGCGTTATGAAAGAATCAACGAGCTAATTGCTCGGCTTCGTGATACAAACACCATTCGAGTCCCGATGTCTGCAAAAACGTTTGTGAAATTCCTTGAAGAAAGCGTTAAAGGCCGGACTTTTGATTCTTTTCACGATGTATTGGAGAATAACAAGGTGGAGAAGGAGGAAGAGAATGCTCGGAATAGCGAAGAGATTTCCCATCGCTGCCAAATGAGCGTGCCTGCTATCCTCACTTTGTATCAGGTGTAGATCTCGTTTTCAATTTTCGAGAGAGAGGGACTCCGAAGATCCTGGACTCATCAAGGCCCTGCAGAACTAGCAAATTGAAGGTTCTAGGGAACGTAAAAGAGCTCTTGCCAACCAGACATTCAAAGCTTCTTTTCGCAAGCAAGAGATAAGTGAGAAGCCATATTTCTGTTGACTTACGGGTAGAGCCGCCACAACTCAAATATTCCAAATAACGAAATTCACTAGCTTTCCCACCAAACTGGCATTTGGGTCGGCAACAACAACGCGTCTCAAAAAAACTCTTTCTTTTTTCGAACACCTCCAATGCCACCACAATTGGTCGAATCAACTCCAGCTTTGTACAATGATGAAACTAGGATCTCATTTGCCCCAACACTCTGAAAGAGGGTGATATGAAGGCAGTTCGGGAAGCAGCATGTGTTTTCAATGTGTCCCGCAGCACTCTTCAAAGGAGGAGGAAAGGTTAAAGAAATCACGTCGAAGCAGCCGAAGATCAAACAAATTAACAAAAGCTGAAGAGGTATGTTTAGTCAAATGGATTCTCTCCAGGGACCCTCGCGGTCTGGCCCCGAAAGTCAATGCTGTTCGCAAAAGTGCAGATTCTTTGCTCGCGTCACGCGGAACATAAGAAAATTTGAAAGTCGGTACCAATTGGGTTTCCAGATTTGTGGAATGACTCCCAAATCTCGGCACAAAGTAGTCGAGACCTTTTGATTATTTACGGGCAAAGTGCCAACACCCAAAGGTACTAAGAGGTTGGTTTGATCTTGTGCATAACACGATGCTCACTCATGGGATCGAGTCAAGCGATGTGTACAATGTGGACGAGACAGGCATTTCGAAGGGTTTTAATGCGGCAAGAAAAGTTTTATAAGGTCTGAAATACGGAGGAAAAGACAATTAATTCAGAACGGAAATCGAGAGTGGGTGACATCAATTGAGTGTATTGATTACACGGGTTTGCTTTTGCACCCATTTATCACTTTTAAAGGTTAGCAAATTTTCGAGTCTTGGTATGCTGAGCTTGAAGAATACTGACGCTTGGGAGTTAGTGCGAATGTTTGGACATCCAACGATATAAATATCCGGTGGCTCGAACAGGTGTTCATCTCTCAGACAGAGTCTATAACGAAAGGTGCTCATAGACTCTTGATACTTGACGGATATGGTAGTCGTTTGATTCCAGACATTGACAAAATCTTGAACGAAAAAAGATAATCGCTGACTAGAGAAAATTCACCTGGAGAACAATACCTTAGAACAATTGGAATACTTGAATACTCTCCAACAAAACTTGAAAATGTATCCACTGATAACAAAGGATGTGATAGGATAAACTCAAAAACACGATATCATTGCGCTGGAAAGTGCACCGCTGTCGGAAGAAACTGAAGAGTCACTTATGGAAGGACGCATTGCGGTACCACAACAGCAGATGTACTTACTGCCATGGAAGTTCCCAATGAGCCCAACTACGAGTCGACTTCGATTTTTCCTCCGAAACTGAATGCAACTCAGAGTGCCGCCTCACAAATCTCAGTTGTTGCAACCTTTTGATCTTTGCTGATTTGAGCACTTAAAGACATATTATTACCAGTTTACCGGAGAAAGAACTGGGTTCGATGTGCTCGCGGCTGGCAGTCATCAATAGAGATGACTTCATTGCACTATACAAACTTGCTCGAGGAGAAGCTTTCACTGCTCGAAATGTCAGGAGCAGCTTCGATAATGCCGGTTTAATACCATTAAATCTTCAGCGGGTGTTACCAAAGATTAACATCGAGGTAAGGAATGAGATGTCTCCAGAAAGTCATCTGACAGCACGTAGATCTTCTAGTCTTGCTGATGATTCGAGTATGCCTTTAAAACACAACTATTTAATAAGCATTGCTTCCTCACAATACAAATTACTAGAAAATTGTCCTGGGCATGTGGGCAGTCCGTTGAAAGCCTCTTTTGACAAACGTTTAAACTACGCGCTTTTGCAGGGGCATTTATTTGCGATAATAGCCAAACAATTCGGCGATGTTCTCGTCACTCATGCCAGGCAGAACAAAAAAAGCAGTAGATCCAAAAAGCGTATAACCGACGCTAGTGACTTGTCTAATGAGGAATTCAACGAAAGCGACTACAGTTCTCTGGGGAATGTCAATCCCTTTTTGAAACGTGAACTCAGAAGGTAGAATTTCACAGCCACACAAAAAGCGCAAAACCTCTTGTGGAATTTGTGAAACAATAGGACATCGTAGACAGACATGTCCGAATAAAGCTCAATAATTCTTTGCATGTCTAAGCGTATGTTGAGCGTTTATATTCGAAGTCAAAGATATCATATTTTTACAAAATACAAGCGGTGACCCAAATGCCAGTGTGGTGCGAAAGCTAGTGAATTACGTTACCCAGAAAAATATACTGCATACAGGCCATGAATGTACAGGTTTTTAGTCCCTCTCGATAGTATTCCTAGCATTTTGGCGCCGAGGAAACATTTTTATAAAGAGGTTTACCTGTAGGCTCGTGGTGGAACCTCTGCTTAAACTCATCATGATGTAGGATAGTAAGAAGAGATACCAGCGTGAAGCATCGCTGAATTCAATTCCTGGCTGAAACAAGTAGGGGGCACACAATGTTTAGCTCTTTTATATACATATATGAAAAACTCAGGGGCTTCAACTCGGCAACAAGAAACAATCAGTGTTCATAATAAACGTTGTGCTAGAAAATGACAGAAGCAGCCTCACAGATGTCAAGCGAGACACACGGTTGCGGGCCCAGACTCTGCATTTATGATCGCCAGAGTCGAGACATCTTTAATGACGAGTGGAAGGCGGCTTTGTGCATGCGGCTGAACGCAAACCTAGATTATAAAATGCGTGATAACCTCAAGATCAGGCACGAGTGGGTTTCTTGTGTGCAAGACATTTCGCGGCTCATTGCTAAATGCAGTATGGTAAACAATAGAACGCGGTGGACGAAGAAGTTGCCAAGAAACACCCTTGGCGCCAGGAAAATATGTCGGAATCCAAGCTTGGCGATAACGGGGTCTGCCATCTAATTTACACGTATTGGTCTCTGACGTAAAAACTTTCCAATAATGACAGATCAATCTCACCGGGCATATACCCCTGCCCCCCCCTTGCAGGTGATCTCAATTTAGTTTCAGGTGAGTCGCATCTGATTGCGGACTTATGCAACCGCTCTGGGGTGCGTGTATGCACATCTTGCATTGACCTTCTCGGGCATGCTCGGATGTTTTCTTTTTCCTGAAGTGAGAATACAAACAAGAGGCCAGATTTCACAGGGGCTGGAAAGCAAGAAAAATAGATATCAGTTTTCTGGGCTTTAATTAGACGAGCCTCTCTGTTTTGTAGTATTTTCCGGAAATGCATTGGGATTGGCTAGGCCAGAGTCGGTCGGCGCTAGCACAAGAAAAAGAAGGGCCGAAATACAGGCCCTCTTCAGTATATAAACACCAGCTAAGCAAAACAAATATCTGGGCTGGAAGCCAAGCCTTGGGCATCCCCAGCACAGAATGTACACAAATTTGTTGACAATACACATAAGTCAGTCGTTCCTCATCTCCTCACTCTCTTTCCATATTTTTTAGTCGAGTCTTCTCATTTGTGATACCGTCATGAGACATAGCAGCCGGGGTTTGCCCTCATCTCTAAAAGCACGCACTGCATCGGCATTAGCCCACCTGTATGTAATCGGGGTTTACCTGTATATCCTGTACATAATCTACATAATCCACATAAAACGCGCGAATGCCAGCACGCATCGGGCGTGAATACAGTATATGCACACCCGGCTGGCTGCGTCGGCCGTCTGTTGTCGTTTTTCCGCTCCTTCGACGCGCCCACATTAATAGTCCTTCGTTTCTTCCTGTTTTTTTTTTATCTGCTCTTTTCCAGTTCACAACACTCGCTAACCCCAGTCACTCCTTATACCCAACTTTCTTCATTCCTTTCGAACATAATGAAGTATTCCACGCTTGTTTCCGTGGCCTTGGCCATGATAAACGGTGCTCTTGCTGGTTCCCAGTGTACTGACGCCAACGGTTACTACTATTGTGACTCTGTTAGCAAGTTTATTTACAAAAACGTCGGTTTTTCCGGCAGCTACCAGGATGTCTCCTACATGGGCGACTCCAAGGGCGACGTGACCTACGAGACCACCTCGTTTTCCGGTCCTTTGGCTCCTTTTGACGAGGAGTTGTCTGTCCACATTAGAGGACCTATTTACGTGGACGAATTTGCCGTCTACTACCCCGTTTCTGGTTCAAACCAAAAGAGGGACGTAGCAGAGGAAGAGGACTGCTCTTCCACTCGTCACGTGCATCATAAACACGTTAAGCGCGCCACGGAGGTGGTCACGCAAACGATGTACGTGAACCAAAACGGAGAGCCCATCACGCAGACTGTTGCGCTCAGCTCGTCGTCGGCTGCTGCTTCTGCACCCGGCGTACCCGCTAACTCAAATAACAACAACAACGGCGCCAACACCAAGTCTTCTTCGTCGACTTCCCAGTCGGAATCGACCGCCTCGGCTTCTGCCGGAGACTGGGTAAGAACCTCGCATTACGTGCCCGGATCAACCTCTAATTTGACTGTTTTGAACAACTACGGTGGCGCCGGATCCGGCGTTTGGTCTCCCACTTGGGGTCTCTCGCTTTCTTACGCCAACTCCGACAACTCCGGTGCTGCTACTGAGGCCACTCCTTTGGAGAAAGTTACTTTGAAGTCGATCAACGAGTTTTCTTTCTGGTCTGGTCTTGAGTGTGGCGATGCCTCTGAGGAGTATGGGTGCGGATATTCCAGACCCGGCTCTGTTGCCATGCACGCGTTCGCCGGCGCCGAGAAAATCATGGTATTTTCCTTCACCATGCCTGGGGACACGTCCACCGGTTCTCAATTGGGCACTGACATGCCTGCCATTTGGTTGTTGAACGCCAAGATCCCCAGAATTGGCCAGTACCTCGGCATTTCGTGCTGGACCTCCGGATGCGGTGAGTTGGACTTGTTTGAGGTTCTTGTCAACGATTACAACAAGATGGTCACTGCGTTGCACGACAAGCAAGGCGGTGCCGGTGGTGGATCCGGTGACTACATTGAGAGACCATCAAACGCGATCATGAAGGCCGTGGTGATCTTCTACCAGGGCGAGATCCACGTGCAGGTCGTGGACTCCAGTTACACTTTCGGCAGCACGTTGCCTCTGTCGCAAGTCAGCACCTGGATGGCCGTTCCCGGCTCCGAGATCACTATTGCCTCGTAGATTCGAGCGTGGTGGCTTATTTTTTTAAAACATTTTTTAGAAATTGTATGCTTTGTTCAGTGAGTTTGTAGACTTGTGGGGAGTAGCAAGTGTTCTGCTAAGGTGCTCAAACCAGTGTTGAGTCGCATGGTAAATGCATCAAATTTCGTCAAAGTTAACGATTTTTCGTTATCGTAACTACGATAACGACAGGCCCTTCGAAAGTAATAAATAGTTTACGACACACTTACGATTTTCCGGCATATTGTAATGTGTGCACAATGTGTATCAGGTTGGCTCTGATTGGGTGATTCCACTGAAAGCAAAAAAACCAAGAACATGGACTTTTGGGACTAACAAGGTTATCTCGCGTTCGCTTATCACCAAGACACTCGAGGAACTGTACTATACAGTAGTGGATGCCTTGAGAAATAAGCTTGCTATGAACGAGGGCCAGTTCGCTCTTACACTCGATGAGTGGAAAGCAAGTAATCGAAACAAGCTTTTGGGGATCACATTACACTTACACGATAATTTCTTTGACCTCAAGAATTATGTGGTTGGATTTGAGGTGTTCGAAGTGAAGCCAATTACAAGAAGAGTCTTGTTGGCGTTTGTCCAGGACGTTATAAAAAGTTTTGCTTCGTATAATCGTATTACAGTCAAATCCGGGAAAGCCGGACGCTTTCTAAACAGGAGTCGCGTTAACCCGGAAAGCCGCACGAAAAAAAAAGTGCGCATAACGTAAATCACTCCCTTTCGCACCAAACCCTCATTTGGGTCACCGCCTGCATTTTGTAAAAATATAATATCTTTGACTTGAAATATAAACGCTAAACATACGCTAAAACATAAAAAAAATAATTGAGCTTTCTTTTGCCATGTCTGTCTACGATGCCCTATTGTATCACAAATTCCACAAGAGGTATTGCGCTTTTTGTGTGGCTGTGAATTTCTATCTTCTGAGTTCACGTTCCAAAAAGGGAATGACATTCCCCAGAGAACTGTAGTCGCTTTCGTTGAATTCCTCATTAGACAAGTCACTAGCGTCGGTTATACGCTTTTTGGATCTACTGCTTTTTTTGTTCTGCCTGGCATGAGTGACGAGAACATCGCCGAATTGTTTGGCCATTATCGCAAATAAATGCCCCTGCAAAAGCGCGTAGTTTAAACGTTTGTCAAAAGAGGCTTTCAACGGACCGGCCACATCCCCAAGACAATATTTTAGTAATTCATAATGCGAAGAAGCAAGACTTATTAAATAGCTGTGTTTTGAAGGCGTACTCGAATCATCAGCAAGACTAGAAGATCTACGTGGCGTCAGACGACGTTCTGGAGACACCTCGTTTCTTACCTCGATATTGATCTTCGATAACACCCGCTTAGATTTTAATGGTATCAAGCCGGCAGTTTCGAAGCTGCTCCTAACATTTCGAGCAGTGAAACCATCTACCCGAGCATGATAGTAAGTGCATTGGTCATCTTTATTGATGCGCACACTGCCACCCACGAGCACATCAAACCCAGTTCTTCTCTGGCCAACTAGTAATGTTTTGTCTTTGACTGCCCAAGACAGCAAAGATCAAGAGGTCGCAACAAATGAGATGTGTGAAGCGGCATGTAAAGAGCATTTATTTTATTTTCGTTCAAACTCTGGTGTCAAATGACTACCATGTCCGTCAAGTATCAAAAGTCTATTGTGCCTTTCGTCATAGACTCTGTCTGAGGGATAAAAACCTGTTCGAGCCACCGGAAAGCAATATCATTGGATGCCCAACCATTCGCACTTAATCCCAAGCACCAGTCTTCTCAAGCTCAGCATACCAAGACTCGCAAATATGCTTACCTCTAAAAGTGATAAATGGGTGCAAAAACAGACCCGTAGCATTGATACTCTCAATTGCTGTCACCCACTTTCAATTTCCGTTCTGAATTGATTGTCTTTTCCCCCGTAGTTCAGACCCTGATACAACTTTTTTTGTCACATTCAAACCCATCGAAAAGCCTGTCTCGTCCACATTGTACACATCGCTTGACTCGATCCCATATGAAGCATCGTGTTATGTACATGATCAAACCAACCTTTTAGTACCTTTGGGTCATGGCACTTTGCCCGTCGATAATCAAAAGGTCTCGAGTACTTTGTGTCGAGACTTGGATGTCATTCCACAAATCTGGAAACGCAATTGGTACCAACTTTTAAATTCACTTTTGTTCAATGCGACGCGAGCAAATATTCTTCCATTCTGCGAACTGCATTGACTTCCGGGGCGATACCGCGAGAGTCCTTGGAGAGAATTCATTTAACTAAACTTTCATATTCAGATTTTTGTTAATTTGTTTGGTCTGCGGCTGCTTCGACGTAATTTCTTGAACCTTTCCTCCTCCGTTGAAGAGTGCCGCGGACAAATTGAAAGCGCGTGCTGCTTCCCTCACTGACTTGATATTACCCTTTTTTAAACTTTTTAGGGTAAATGAGATCCTAGTTTTATCATCTTACAAAACTGGAGTTGATTCGACCAATTGTGGTGGCATTGGAGGTGTTCGAAAAAAAAGAAAGTTTTATTTTCAGACGCGTCTGTTGTTGCTGACCCAAATGCGAGTTTGGTGCGAAAGGGAGTGATTTACGTTAGTTAAGGAATTTTACTATGGGAAAAAAACCTGGATAAGGCGCGGTTCTCTTTATTGGTTGAGGAGGACAATTTTTCCAGAAATCCCGCTTTAGAGAAATATGCATCGGCGCACATCAAAGTGGAAATTTAAAATATTAATAGTTAAAATGTTGAAAGTCAGTAAGCTCCTCGCTCTTTGATATAAATATTTCAAATCTTCTCGTGAACATCTCCATATTAGTGATGTCTAACTCTCGCAGCAATACATGCAAGAACAATTTGTAATATGCAGAGAAAACTGGTCTATGCACCGAAATTTATCTCTTTATTGGTTAAGGCGGACAAAATGCCGTGCTCAATTAGGTCCGGCTTATCCAGGTTTGACTGTATAGGGGGCTCCCACCTGAAGCCACAAAATCTATACTTCCATGGAAAAACTTGTAGTACATTCTGAAGAAGGCGCTGAGTAGCGAAAGAGCCCGACTTTCCCAAGCCTTACTCTCTCCTACTTACTCTCTCCGCTTCTGCAAGTCGTGTCAGTCCGTTCTGACCCGAGTATGCTCCAGAACTTCTTCAACTTGCGTCTCAGAAGTGGTTGAAGCACAATGCCTGATTTCGCATCTTTTCCTCTCGAACAGTAAACTCGGCAAACAGTCTCCACGTACCAATTGAGGTTGCGCATATTCTCGTACTCTTGATTCAATGGTGCCAATATCGAATTCAGTTTCATGGGCAATGTCATGCCTAACTGATTCCACCAGCATTCGCTGTAAAGATGCTTGAGCATACCTTTCAGATCTGCTCTTTCAAGGCATAAATGACATTTGAAGCCGGTAACTGGGGTCTTTGTGTCATGAATCGGAACATAAGATCCGAAACTAAAATAATGGATAGATTTCAAATCCTTGTGCTGTATCCATTCAAATTTGTGGAGATGCCTCCAGAATTTTTCACATCGTCGTATGGGACAAGCCGGTGGCTATATTTCCAGAAACCTCCCCGGTTGTATAGGCGGAAGTTTTTCTTGCTGCTTGCGATTCACAGATCTGAAACTGTGCCAATCGCAATCCTTGACTTCTTGCTGTGAGAGCTGATAACCTTCTTGGCTCGTATCTGGAACCACGTAAGATGATTGAAAACCTGGGTTCGAACCCGGGCAACACCAAAAACTGGATGTGCGGCACATCTGGAGAGTAAAACGTGTGTTTAGGATTTTATTAAATAAATAGTTTTCGCTGACGGTTATGATTACGATGGTGATTACAATTGCCCCCACGAACGTAATTTGAAGTATGGTCGTGACTGGTGGCCTCAAAATTCGAAAATCGTAATTTTGGCGTAATCCTGGCGTAACGCGCAACACTGCTCGACACTGGCCTCCGTAGATTTGATGGGCACGTCCTCAATGTCCTAATCGAGAAGTGAGATAAATTTTGAATGAGATTTCCCAACACACAGACCTGAAAAACACATAAAATAGCGCTCTGGACTGTCACAAATTAGCCGAACCAACCAAAGCTTGTTAATCAGAAAAATGTGTGGTGGTTCAGTCTAGACAATCAAATTCGTTTTTGAAGTCATGCTCGGTCTTGCATGTAAGCCGTCCCGATTGGGAAATTTTTGAGGACGTGCCCATCAAATCTACGTCTTTCGCTCGACA
>JAKTWD010003200.1:0-11589 GCA_030581935.1 Metschnikowia corniflorae | reverse complement strand
TCGTTAACGACGTCTACGACGCAACACTGGCCACAACCAACTGGGGCCGCAACCGACTGGACCGGCGGTTTTTCAATATTTTTTTACTTTCCTGTTTTTCGTTTCTGATATTTCACCAGAATGGGCCTGTTTCGTGTCTTTAACTGAAGGCGTTTTCGGGTGCGCTCATCTATTTCTTCGTCATTTCCTTACCTAAGAGGAAGATTCCGCATATATACGAGCATACCCCTGGCACCTCGTAAACTTTGAACCATCGGTCTTTATTTTGATTTCCTTATTCCGATGATTTCGGGACTTTGATGAGCTTTTATCAACATCAAACAATTGAAGATTCTCACAGTGGTGTCGCTTTCGGATCGCGGATTATAGTAATAGACCATTGTGTCTATTATTTGTAGTTCTGACACCACCGCAAAAGTTATGCCGAACTGATCACATTTTTCTTCTTTACCTCTTTTTCCAAAATCTCGAAGCGAGGCTTTCTGCTTTTGGTAGAACAACCTAATAGGAAAGATCCTTGTTGCTGATGGATGCATGGTGTAGAGACTTGAATGGATTTTGACATGCACATGTAGAGCAGCCGTGATAGTGTACCACACCGCACTAGGCCACCCACGCACTGGGCCAGTATGACGTGCAATCTTGGCTCTAAGTATAGATATCGCACGAAAGACATGGACACGACAAGGAACATACATGAAACTTAGCGAACACTTTCAAATTGTTTGTTGAAAGATCCCACATTTTCTGAACAGATAGGGCCGGCGCGTTTGCCTTCGAGATCCAGTGCTTGAGTCTGCGCTTAACTCGTTGTTTGGGGTTCCTGCTGCATATCTGTCAATTAGATCAGACTTTCAACCTATTCGTCAGAAACCTTAAATCTCCATGTGAGTCGGCTGTGAGTGTAATTCCTTTAGATCTCGTATGTCGTGCGCTCACGAGTCACTTAATTTGCGACATAATCACACATAGTCAGATGTAGTTTCGATGGGCTTCTGACACACTCAGACACTTGGAAAGCCATCTCTTCAATAGACGCAGAAGCTTTTCTCAATTAGTTGAAGTAAGCTGGAAAACTTGCGCCATCATGAGAGCGTTTTGTCCATTCCTCTTTCATCACTTCTGTTCGCTTTACTTGCTCGTAACGTGATGCACAAACGTTATGAAGCAACTAGGAATGATCAGGGTCATTATGGTGGAAAATCCCAGCATTTCTGAATGCGCTTATGATCATCATTCGCATGAGGGCCGGTTTTATAGCCTCTGTATATGCTTTGAGAGAGTCTCACTCATTGATACCACGCATCCTCAGTAAAACACTCTCACCAAGAAGCATTTTGTATGACCGATTCAAGACTGAGAAACACACAAGACCAAGTGCCTGAAAGCGATGAGCTGCATGCGGTGGCACTCACTGTGTTTATCACAATGTTCCTCGCATGTATTCAAGCCCTGGCGTTGAATTACTTCCATGTCCATCATAGAAAGAGACGGTATTTTCCCGTCGCACTCAAAGCCGTTGAAGGAATGCGAATTTGCTTCAGGCATTGATTAGCAAGTTGGTTTATGGTGCATCCATTCGGATTGCAGCCCAAGCGCCAGTGTTTTAGTGAATCTTCGTACAAACCCATTTGCAACTGGCGGCTGCAAAAATATGAGCTCACGAACTCGAGTACACAAACTCGAGTACACAAACGAGTACACGAACTCGAGTACACAAACTCGAGTACACAAACGAGTACACAAACTCGAGTACACAAACTCGAGTACACAAACTCGAGTACACAAACTCGAGTACACAAACTCGAGCACACGGACCCACTCACGATTGTCGGGTTGCATGTTCTCTGAATCATTGCGGAAATCGGTATCTGTGATTGCTCTGGCATTGCCAAGACGCCCGTCGCTGAACCAGACTCGTTAACGCTGTAGAAATCTTCTTGTGCGATTCCGGAGTTTGTGATTATTCTTATAACGTGATCAAATTATCTAAAAATCTTCCTGGATGAAACATTAGCTTTTTGAAAAGTCACAGGTCTTGACTCAAAGCTCTCTGATTAAAACAAGTGGAAGCAAACTTATGGCAATCTCCAAAAGGGTATCCTTACGCGAGCGGCTAGGACTTGGTTCGCCATTCTGCGTACATCGTCGTACGTCGAAGGCACACCGATATAAATATGAAAATTACTAAAATGGTGAGGGCGATTTCCTCACTCGGAGTCAGCACCCGGCCGATCTCGCTGGTTTCAGCTTTCAAAACTCTCCATGCCGACGGTCCTGGAGATGGATCTGGGCATGAGGAAGCGCTTCGCTAAATCACGGAGAGAGATGCTCTCATTGCGTTTCCAATCCCAATAAAAAACGGAATAGCACCCTTTTGCTCTGACAAGTTTCCCCACGCTTCCTAGAACTGTGTTGTAGAAAGTTGAGCTTAAAGTGTACTCAACAAATGTGCGTCGCGCGTCGCGGTGGCCGAGTGTGTGAGTGGCCGAGCGCGGTGTCGTATACGTGCTTGACAAGACGTGTACAAACTATCATTGTAGTCTTCACTATGGAACTCTTGAAGTCGATAGTTTGGTGTTTGGACCAGTAATGAGCCAGCACGTTTTCCGGATTTCTCACTCGAAACATCTGATGACAACACAAGATACAACAATTGGCTAGGAAAAGCTTGGTTGTTGGGATGCAACGATCGTATGCCTACACGACATCAAGACTTGAATGGAAGAAATTTAGTATAGCTTGGAACGGTCCTATAAATGCGAGTAAAACGAGCCAGCGCTATTACTCAAGTACAATTCCTTTTGTGGACATAGGCTTCGGCTACTGACTGCACGTATATTTGGATAGAAAGCGGACAGAGCAAGAAGTTCTCACTGGCTTTGAAAAAATTACGGATTAGATGACCGTTTATGACTCTCCTTATGACATTTGCAAACTCAAAAATATAGATTCTGCAAATTTTGACCAATTTCGCCAGTGCCTAAACTGCTGGGGTAAGTGACCTGCATATAAGCAGGGCTAATTAATCGTTTCACTGTTTCCATATTTACATACTTTATCGAAGGAGAGTGAGTTCTGTTATGCTAAAATTGCAAAACCCTCTGTGCCTGGGAATCCCTCAAATTCGGCGAGCTAAATATTTCTCTTTAAACATAGTGAGGGGCTCCAAAATTGACCAGGTACTTACGATTGCTCCATGTTAATTATGACATGAAGACGTAATTGAAAAGTGTCTCCGATTTTGCCATTCACAAAAGAACAGCATCAAATGTACCTGGACTGCTTTCCCGGACCAATCATATACGCTTTCTTTTCTCATCAAAGAAAGACATAATCTTACAGGAAATCACTCAAAAGTAACCAAAGACTACAAAACTATAGCACAAATCCTATAACATGTTTGGAAAGAATAATGAGTCATGCTTAGAATCCGCCAATGTCAATGGCTTTCGTTGAAGATTGTTTGTGTGAAACCAAGCCACTGAAAAGTGTATGTGTGAAACCGAGCCATTGATTTTATCTGTGTTTGAGGAAATCTGATAAGTATCAAAAAAGATTGTGAATTTTTCCAAGTCAAATCTCCACCTCAGCTACATTGTCAAATTTGAGAATACGGCCAAACCTCAAAGGTCTTTGGTAGATCGCTTTCCACACCAGGTGCCTCAGTCCCAACTGCTGGAGCAGCGAGGAGCAAATCCACGTACTATAGAGAGCCATACGGAACGTTCAGTACCGGTTTGTGATGTCACTGTACGCCAAAGTACCAAATCGTACTGTAGAAGCACAGCTAGTATGCGTACAAGTAGGCCAAGTGCTTTATAACAAGTGGTTGATCATTTTATGGGTGCTTCTTTTCAGCCAAAAGATAATCATGCTCTGGTATATGATTGCCATTTGAAATTAAGCGGTGGATAAGAAAAGGCTTCATTAATTCACCTCTCAAAAAATGTGAGAGTATTGAAGAGCCATTGGCCTCTTCGTCCTCTTTGACGTCGTCCAACACTAGCAAATCATCCGCTTCCTATCCCATTTCATCTTTGGAGAACTCTTTGTCCTTCCTTGATTCTGCGTTGAGAACTCTAGAACAATTCACGAAATGTTTTCAAGGACTTCAAGCCCCGTCTCGGAATCAAAGTTGATCTGGTATGATTATTCGTGGGTGAATCCACACAACTGTCTTTCCAATACCTAATGATGAGGCAAAAAGCACACAGAAGAGAACGTGTTAAGGCTTTTTGAACTTTGCGTCACTCGAAACTTGAGATACCCGTGAATCCGTTCCTGGCATTGTGGAGATCAAGCTTACCTGAAAGTACGGCAACTCTGGTGCCACACAATACGGTGACACCAGCAGAACACTCACGCAAATGAACATTAGTATGCTCAGAATACCTTGAATATCGGTATTCTTCCCGCGAAAAGGTCGCTTGCAAAAAGTTTTCCAAGCTTGAGAGAACTCAACATCGATAGAATATCGAACAAGCAGCAGCAGAACACAACCTGGCACTGACACTTCCTCAATTCATCACAAAACCTTGATAGTGCCCGGCTTCGCAATGTAGCTGGACCAAAAGTATGAAGTCCTGATACTCTTGTGGAATGTAACACAAGCAGTTGGCCTGTCGTGGCCAGCTGAGCTCATACCCATCGTATGACTCCCATATCTCAAAGCATCTAGCCAAGAAGAACCTAGTCCTTCTTAATGTCCGGGGAAAAGTACCCCATTTGTTTCTCCTCCTCCATGTACGTGCTCGGCGTCGTGACTAAGTCCTTCAACAACTCCGGACTTATCTCCACGACAATCTGTCTCAAGTTCGTCCGCTTTATAGGCTTGGACAAAAACCCAGACATGCCCGAGTTCAAACACTCTTTCACATTGCTCTCGTCGGCAAACGCCGTCAACGCCACAATGGGCTTCTTGAACTTCAAGTTGTTGCGGATGATTTTCGTCGCGGTCAACCCGTCCATCTTGGGCATTTGTACGTCCATGAAAATGATGTCGTACAACGCCATGGTCTCGTAGGATTTCTTCACAAGATCCACTGCCTCGGCACCGTTGGCAGCCATGGTGATGTTCTGAAAGCCTTCTAGCTTCAACATTCGCTTGATGACCTCCTGATTTACCGAGTTGTCCTCTGCCACCAAGATATTGAGGTGCGAGATGTTATCTAGGCACGTTTCTCCGGTCGGAGTCTGGTCAGCAGTGCCCACCGACAGTTGAGGCAAGGATAAGTCGATGCGCAGAGGCTTTTGGCTTGTTTTCGAGGTGTTGTCTTTTTTGTTATTAGTCGAAGTAGATGGACTCAGCACGCCGTCGGGTTCGGGGTCATCGGACGGCTCCTTGATGTCAAAGAGCACTTTTCGATTGCTCTTTGAGTGCGGATTGAACTCGTCCTCGCAAAACTCTTGCATCTTCTCGGGAGGTACAACGATTTCACCACTCTGGGGTAGGGGCACGGTGAAAGTGAAGATCGAGCCCTTGCCGATATCGGACTTAAGGGTCAATGTGCCGTGCATCATTTTTGCGAGTTGCCGGCAGATCGACAACCCTAAACCAGTTCCACCATAGCTTCTGGAAAGAGTTTGGTCGCCCTGTATAAAAGGTTCAAACACCTTGTCTTGGAGTGCAGGCTCGATACCCGAACCCGTATCTCTGACCTCGAATTGGATCGCCCACGACCTAGGGATGTACAACTTCTTCATCCTGAACACCTCGTTGTTTTTGACCAACTCGTTGGCGGAGATATCGGTGGCGCTCGATATCCCGGAGTCGTAGTGGTTTAGAGTAAGCTTGGAGAGCGATTGTGGGAGCGGTTCGGGCGTGTTCGGGCCCGTTTCGGTGCTTGTCTTGAATACAGTTTCAGGCAGTGGCGGGGCGTTGGAATCTCCGCTCTTTTCGTTGAGCCCAAACGACGAATTTGCTTCGGACTCAGGGGTCAGATGCGGGCTTTGATCCTCGGGCGGCGTGACCGGAAGCGGCTTCATGTGGTCGAATTGCGAGCGGAACATCAAGTCCTCGTACTCTGCGGTGGAAAAAGTGGCAAGACTTGCGTTGTCCAAGATTTCGTTAAGGTTAGATTTCGAGTTGTGAGCAGAGAGGAGGCCATGAGAGGCGCCTCGCGTCTTGCTTGCCGCCAGGTCCCGCCTGATGCTGGCCGTATAAGGAGACCTTGTTTTCGGATCTGTTTCAATGCCATTTTTATACTTTTCTTCTAGTTCAGATTCGTCAAACGGTTCTTTTATCAACACCTCCGCGTAGTCGATTTTCTGCGACGCCTCCTGGTCGTACTCGCCCAAAAGCTTGATTGTCACGTCCACAGACCCATCCACCGGGGTGAACTTCAAACTGTTGGACACGAGGTTCATCAACACCTGGATGATGCGGTTGGAGTCGCCCAAAAGAATGAGCTTGCGGAGAATTGAAGGTTTCAAGATGATCTTGAAGTTGACCCGCTGGTCAAGAGCCAACTTGCTGAAGATCGACTTGACCTGGTACACGACTTCCAAGATCTGGAAGTTCGACTTTTCGAGTTTCAGCCGATTTAACGTGTTTTTCGAGTAGGTCAAGAGCTCGGTCAAGATGTGCAACAACAACTCGCCCAGCCGGTGTATGAGCTTCAAGCTGTCCTGGATCTGCAGCTGGTCGGTCTCGTCCATGGCAATCAGGGTCATGCCCAAGATGCCGTTGAGAGGGGTGCGCAACTCGTGCGAGATGTTGGCGATGAACACGGTCTTGGCCTCGTTGGCGGCCTCGGCCTCGATTTTCAGTGCCTCGAGTTCTCGCGTCCGCATTTTGACTCGGTCTTCGAGGTGGCCATACTGTTTCTCGAGCTCCCCGGTCATGATGTTGAACGCCTCCGAAAGCTCGGTGATCTCGTCTTTAAATAGTTGTTTCAGTTGCGGAATGCGGTCGGGGAGTCTGATTCCACTAGAGTATACCGTAGACGCGCCGGAACTTACAGTGTTGACCGAGTTTCGTTTTCCGTTCGAAGCCAGATTGAGCGACAGCGAAGTGGGCCCTAGTAGAGCCGTTGGCGTGGCATGTTCCTTGTCTTTTTCCTTTTTCAGCCGCGTAATCGACTCGATCGCGTTCTTGAGTTTGGTGATGGGCACGACAAACCACACTGCGAGCGGAAACGTGATGAGACATACAAAAACACCGATGCCAATGACGACGCCGATGATGATATCGGTCAATTTGCGCACAGGGCGGTAAAACGTGCTCTGGCTCTGCGCAACAAGCACCAGCCAGGACGTAGCAGCATCAATTTGCATCCTGGCAAACCCGATCGCCACATCAAACCCCCGCAACAGCTGCATTCCAGTGGCAGTACCCTCGCCCTTGGTCAAGGCCACCGCGGCTGCCTCCAGTGATGAGATCGGGATGAACTGGTTGTACATTTGGATTCCCGTATCGCCAAAAAGCACCTGGAAACCAATAAGCTCGTCGGAATTGTGGGAGGCGTAGTCCAGGCCGTTCCGCGAGTAGATCGGCTCGATCAGCACGCAGGAGTAGTCCTCGGAGTACGCCGATATATCGAGAGCTTTGGCTATCGAGTCGGCGCTCATGAGCACTGTAAGGTACCCCAGCACCAGCAGCTCCGTGAAGAGAATCAGGGTGTTGGCGTAGATCGGGAGTGTAAGTCCGACGAAAAACGCCTGCGCCGACGCGTTTCGCGGGTTGGCCCCCGGTTGCACCAAGGGGCCCAGGAGGTGTCCTGTCGGAAGCGCATACGTGCTGTTTGCGCCGAACACGGCGGACGGCACGGAGCTGGCGTTCAGGAGAATGTAGAGCGCGTCCAGAATCGGGCTCAGCACGTTTACCGAGTGGTTTTCCGCGGCGGCTACCTCCTTCAAAGCGAGGTTGTAGAGTCGTGCCAGGGCAAATACCTCCAGCGAGGAGAGAAACAGTTCGATCGTCAGCTGCGCCTCCGAGAATATTGTCGGGGTGAAGTTGCCCGCACGGTAGCTCAGCAAGGGACCTTCTAGAGCGCTCCGCTGCAGTAGCCACCACACTTGGTAGTACAAAAACTGGAGCAGCTGCTCGATCTGGGTGTTTTTTAGCTCGGCGATCACCGAGAGCCGGTCCGCGCGGAGGTTGGTGACGATATTCGACACGTACACGCCAATCACGATGGCCAATATTAGGAGCGAGAAAAGCAGCGAGAAGCACACGAGGATGATCAACTGCGGGCGGATGCCGATTTTGATGCGGCGCTTCTTCCCCTCGGGGCCCCTGCGGAGCGCCGGGAACTGCATCAGGGGGGTCGGCGGCTAGCTCCGTTTTTGCAGCCACTTTCCAGGGGTGTCCAGCTGCGCTTTTGTGGACGGCGCTTACTTAAGGGTTGGTTCAGCCGAGTTATAAGGTGGCTAATAAGCGGCTATGCAATGTTTTTCCGCGAATTATCCGCCCGGATTAATTGCGATCTTTGAGTGCCGTTTGCAAATGTAATGCGGGATAATAGGAGCGCCGGGCCACACAGCAATGAGCAGGTTCTAGTCGCTGCAAAAAGGTGTTTT
Organism: Metschnikowia corniflorae; assembly: GCA_030581935.1. Classification (NCBI taxonomy): domain Eukaryota; kingdom Fungi; phylum Ascomycota; class Pichiomycetes; order Serinales; family Metschnikowiaceae; genus Metschnikowia; species Metschnikowia corniflorae. Next base: position 3,066 of record JAKTWD010003200.1, on the reverse strand, counting down.
CGAGGACACAAACGTGTATATATCAACTCCCAGAAAAGATGGAGTAGATAGGTTCGCAATGAAAGATCCGATGCACGCGAGACAACCAAACAATAGCGAGGAAACGAGGGCTGGATGCAGGAGCGGTATAGTTGGAGCCGGAAATGTATCAAGGTGGGCGGAGACAAGCAAAGAGGTTGCGGCAATATCCCATTTTCGTTATTCTCGAAACCCTTTACAGACGGTTCGGGCTTTGCCGTTCTCATATCTGGATGTATTTGCTGGAGCTGTGGCGTTGCGGAGGTAGGCGAGGCTTATACACGATGCGTGCACTCTGGCCATTGTGAGAAACGGTTTGCTTGGCATGAACAGGAGGCGTGTATGCAGGACAGGATCACGGATAACAGCAGTGATGGTTATCTCAAAATATCTCAAATCATCTCACTTTTCGATTATCTGAGATAACTTTTCTCTCAAAAAGTATCTGAGATAATATTTCAGATAAGCAGATAATTGAGATATTTTGAAGTATTTTGGCATGATCCGGCGTACAACGTTTAAAAAAAGTAAAGAGACCCGTGTGCGGTACGACTACGCCTGGTCAGGCATGTTAGTCAGTGTAGTATTTTTCGCAAAAATTATGTTATTTTATTTTAAATATACTTTTGCTAGTTGCATAAATAAACAAGCAGCGGTCAAGGTGTAACCCTATTGCGCCTCAGACCCCGGGTTCGAACCCGGGCGACAACACAAAAAACTGGATGTGCGGTACACATCTGGAATATCAAGTGTGTTAAGGTTTTCTATAGAATATATAGTTTTCGCCCACGGCTAAGGCAAGCGGCATGCTTCAATACGTATCTGTTTCTTTAAAAAAAAAAAAAAACGTCTTTAATGAAAGTTGAAAGGCTTGAAGGAAGCTGAACGGAAAGGCGAAGTGACCGATAAATGACATGGTACTACCATCATATAAAGATTATCGAACCTACTTAATTAACTTACACAGAAAGTCGCACCACTAAGCTTATCCAACAATTCTACTGATCTATCTATATTGGTTTGATAAGCGACACCTATAGGCATCTTGAATTATATTTCTCAATAAAATTTTATAGTGATGAGATTATTATGCTTATTAGTGATCCCCAAATGAAGCGACCTTAAACTATCAACATCCTCTCAAAACAAGGCTTGAGAAGCAGCAGCAGCAATATCATTGAAATTATAGCACATTTGTCATTCAACAGAACCTATCGCGAGTTCACTGAAGTATTTTTACTTCAGGGTCTCCCTTTCTATTAAAATCTACTAGATTGTTATCAACTGCATATTTAAAACAATCGTTGATTGTGAATAATTCAAACACACTAAGATTTATATGAATGATTGACAATAACACAATGGTTATACTTAGTAAGATTTCCTATTATAGGAAGACAGCACGACTGAAAGCCTTGGCAGTTTGAGTACACACAAAACACGTTTGATCAATTCCTTACTCTCATATCAGTTTACCAAGAAATGAAAATTACGATTGAGCTCTCAACACCATGTTTTATCGAAGGTATCATTCGCCATTGTTGAGCATTTGTAATGTGCCCCCAGCGCCAGAATGGCATTCTGTCTGCTCGGTAGCAACGTATGATACATAGAAACATTAGATTGAGGGTGACTTCAAAGTACCTTGAAAAGTGAAAACACTCGAAGAGTTGTGCAGACAGCCTTTATTATTTGGATGAAAGGCATCAAATAACGTAATGTTTCTATACAAAAAATCATCGTTAATTTGCCTGAAAAACAAATACAAGAGAAATAATCTATTCATCCTACCACCTACCCTGAACGCCCATATCAGCCGATAACCACACTCGCCTCTTTCGGTGCTCCGATGTGGGGGCTCATAACCTTGTTTCTTCGAGTTGAAAACACACCATCTGAAAAGAACATCTACAAATGGTAACTGGAAACCGTTTCAAGTAAGAGATTCTCGAGCAGGTTTTTAAGATCCTGGGAAGCGCTTTCATTTGCCAACAAGTGATGCGTTAGCGGCGGTATTCAGAAGACATTTTTATCCGAGAGAATTTGAGTACTCGGGGAATCAGCTCTTTTGGAGCACCAAGTCATGTTGAACATACATCAGCACATTCACCGACGACCACACACGATACAATCAACTCATTGTCATAGAGATAATTGGTTCCAAGGACGCACTACCGGATAAATTGAGCGTCTGGAACAGCCGATTCTCGCAGTTGCCCATACGCCTCTTCAGATGTGACAATGCAACGGATATGCTCACCGCCGAGGGATTCGCAAAGCTTAGAAAATCTATCACGTCATACCCGCTACAACAAAAACGGTTTTGATTGTGAAGCATTTTTCTGACTGAAACTATTCCCCACTCATTAAGTTCATTTTATACATGCTGTTTATATGATGAATCACTTCTACCAAACTAACAGTCCACACATTCCTCAAGTCACGTACCACAACGTGGATGTCAAGAATTTGAGGGAGGCTTATCGCAGTTTTGGAGACGATGTGACGGTAAACTTGAACAACACCCAGGAAGCAACGGTCGAAGCTCGCACCGCAGGAGTTGAACGATCTTAAATCAATGACACGGTCAGGGGAAGTTACCTTGGTCATCACGCAACTGCTGGATACAAAGTTCTTATTGACACATCTCACGTTATCACCACCAGAGACGTTAAGTTTGGCATGGGAAAAAGAAACCTTGTGAGATACTTCGATCGGATCAACCAGTTGGGAATTGAAAGAGCCCACCTTAAGATGCCAAATATCATAAGAAGTTCACCAACATAGGGTTACGGTTTTCTTTATATAGATAGTTGAGATACTTGCGCTAGGATCTGCACCATTGATGTATGAAGTGGAAGGGTCGTACAAACAAGGATACGCGGTTGTGCCGGAACAACCCGACATTGTCATAGGAATTCAACCTCCGGATAATGATCCTGACAAGTATTCACCTTTCTCTCTTCCTGAAAAGAGTGCGGGGCAGAGTGACGATCCTGACGTCTGTCGACACGCGTCAGTATTGGAGCTTGAAGACTCGACCTTGGG
>JAKTWD010003199.1:0-13889 GCA_030581935.1 Metschnikowia corniflorae | reverse complement strand
TGTTAGGTTCTGGCGTAGCGTAAAACTGACTATTCATTCTGTAAGTTGTATTCTTGATGATCCTTTTTCCCTAAAGTTGGGAAAGAGGTCGGTATTTATAATATCTAAGGTTAGGAGCCTCGAACGGCGATTCAAACACGCCTTGAAAGCGACGCACGCCACAACGGTGGTCTGAGCCACAACGGCGATGTGGATCTACCACAGCGGCGGTGTGGACCCACCACAAAGGCGACCTGGGTACGCCACAACGGCGACCTGAACAACCTCAGTGATCTAACCCAGTTTGTAAGAAACTAACCCGGACGAGGTCAACCAACGTCGGCCGAGACTGGGAATGTCTCGTATAGTCCCAGAGTCCTGACAGTACAAGCTAGATTTTTTCCGGGGAAAAGGGTGACATCCATAGAATTTCGTGAAGCCCGGCTGGCAGATATGCGCCTTCGTGATCAGCGAACGCGATATATCCGCTTGTAGTCCATTTCCTGATTTTTTTTGACAGGATACTAGTCAATCAGATATTGTAGAGGAATGTGGCAAGATTTATGGGCTTATGAACAGTCAGGCTCAGAGATGCGCTGAGATTTGCAACCGTTTGCAGCCATGGAGCTTATCGGAGATTCAGGCCCGTACACCAGCGAAGGTGGGCAGTTTGGACCCCGGCGAATTTTGCCAAATTTTTGGTTGTTTTGCGATTTTTTCAATTTAGATGTGATTCTGGGGAGGATTTTAGGGGGGGATTCCTGATTGTTTTCTGAATATCGGGTGTTGATGGCATCCTGATCTGGCTTGATTTTGGCACCAGCTTGGAGGACATGGGCATGGCGCAATATGCGGAGCGCAATATTCACGACAGAAAAGGAAATTGTGCTCGATGTAGACTTTCTCAGATGATACTTCACTGCTCATTAATTACTTCATAGGTGGAGTATAAGGGCATGCTTCGAACTCCACAATGGATAGGCACGACCTGCCAGTATATTTCGCAATATTTTTCATCAGTCAGGCATTTTGGATAACAGAACTCCCGAATTAATCTGGAATCTACCTTCAACACAAACCAAAAACTTACCTTCAGTAAATCTCTACATCCTCCCTTGAATCAAAGAAGCTTCCCAAATCGTTATCAAAGTTTGGAGCTTTTTTGAGCCCGGAATCACTATGTCCCAGCTCGCTCCACAGTAGACCATTTGTCGAGTTTAAAGTCGCTGTATCGCTAGTATCAGCAACGCTCAACTCTGCATCATGTCTGGAATACTAAGTCTCTGCATCGCTGAAGTCGGCACCGCCAAAACCTGGTCAATTGCGTGTAGTATCCAGAGACTCTGCTTCGCTTATGTCTCCCAAGTTTTGCGTGAGACTGGTCCCAAGTTCCTCCACCGCGCTAGATCCTTTTGAAATCAGCATATCACTGTCTCAGCACTCGTCGTCTAGCTCGTTGTCAGTGAACGTTGCTCGTTTTGCGCCCCAAGGCTCTGTCTTTTCCTCCCCTCATCCAGTTCTGGTGAGTTGACAATATCAGCAGACTTCGCTTCGCCCGTACCACACGTAGGTTGCTCCGAGCTGGTGTTAAAAGGTTCAACGATCCAGATCCAGATTATCGGCACTTTCGACTGTGGTGGGGAGTCAAAGTAGACACTTGCATCGTCTGAAACAACGCCTCTCGACTTTAAATAGCCAACATTTGGATTGTCTGTGCTTGAAGTCTGTTTCGCTTGTCCGTCAATATGCTCTTTACTCAAAAAAAAAGCGATTTCGGGGGACATCCATCATGGACATAAAATCTTTGGCCATTCGAAAGACAGTAAGAGACGTATGTAGTACTCCCTAATCTGGTCCTTGCCTTCGGCATTCCCTTGCTGAAAGTAACTTCGAAGTTCGCTCTCACCGTCATGGTCATCGTCACCACCGAGCTGACTCGCGTCATAGAAAGAATCCAAATACGCACGTTCTGTAATCTTTACTCAAGTTTCTTTATCTTCCCTTTCGCGCCCTTCCCGGAGGCGGAGCTTATCGGTCATTTCGCCCTGGCAAACACCCTTATGACCGTACTATTCAGACACATATCCTGTCACAATCGCTTTAGTTCTTGATGCTTTTGAACAGTGTCAAGTATTGATTCGCATCTAAAACTCAAAAATGAAACCCCAAAATCAAATCCGGAAAGTTGTTGAAAGTTGAGCAGCAACTAAATCCATACTATTGCAATTACGGACAATTGAGCAGTGCGAGAACACCCATTGAAAGAAACCCAAATGACAACTGATGCTCAAGACATTTCCATAAAATAATTGAAAAAAATGTAATGAAAACTCAACATTCTTTTGCCAACTTGCAGTAACCTAAATAAGCATTTAGTTGATGAAACAATCAATTGAACCGTCTCCTCCATCACTCACAATCACCCGCAATTGTCACCAAATCCTCTAACATTTCCCAAACTGTGATTGCAAAAACACCTTGGTCGCATGAACTTCAAGACAAACTCATGGAACAAAGCATCACTAGTGTTACTACCCGAAAACCAGGTACAGGAAAGAACTCTGTTGTGACGCGACCACGGCTGCTACAGAGAACTCAAGTTTAAACTCAGTATCCCCTTAGAAGAGCGGATGACATGCATTTTCAAACGCAACGTTACGCATGTCTCGAGCAAGACTCACGCGAGCCTGTTGATCAGAGACGGCGGGACCAGAAAGGGGTTCTGTCGGCATAGTTGGTGGGGTCAACTTGGAACATGCTAAGTGGTTCGCTTAGTAGCTTACTAAACCGACGTCCACTTGTGTATTGTAAGCGCTTAATTGATTGGTCAGCTCACACTAAGGGTCGGGAGTAGACCTGTTTATAGTTCTACAGACTAACAGAACAGACCCCGACACGGGAGATCTACCCCACACGGATATGAGGGTCTTTTTCACACGGACAATGAGCAGACACGGGCAAATCCACCTCTGTTCCGGTGTGTGCCCCACTCCTTGCCCCACTCCTTGCCAGAGCTCCAGCTCGTGCCTAGCCCAAGCTCAAACACTTTTCCTAAGTCAGAAGACCGGGAAACTGGGCTAGACTCAAACAGAGGAAACACAACTCAGCGCAGATAGCAACCTGGTCCAGATTAGGTCGCTACACCACTGGCTTTCCACAGGCGGCTGTGCACACAAAACACATGCCTACATCATCAATTCGCAATCCGGCTCACAATCTGACCCGCAACGTGGCCCACAATCAGGAATTCTATCCCAGTGATTCGAATCACAATCTGACTCACAAAGTGGCCCACAATAAGATGTGCCATTCCAGAAACCCATGTACGGCCTTACGGGCCGCGGCCGTTTTGCAACGCGGGCTTTTTTCACACTGGCCACCTTCAAATTCCAGAACTCGCCTTCGCAATCGTGTTGCTTCATCACCGCCATGTACTTCTCGTGAACGTCACGTGTCACTTGCACCAGGTATTTTTGTACGAGCGGCTCGTCTCTTGATAAAATGGTGCTGCGTTCTCTGAGAAACTTCCGAACAAGCTGTTCTTGGGATAAGTTCGGGTCTTCCAGAATCGCCTTATTGAACCACGTCTGGATCGCCTCGGTTTCCTCGTCTGGATACTTGTCGAAGATCGTCATGAGATGGATTTCCGGATCGTACAACTGGGGCCTATGCTCGTAATCCTTTTTGAATTTGTGGATCATATCCGTTATGATGTCTAGGCCGACCAGGGTCGTGCACTTCCACTGGCGCACCATCAAGCTAATGATATGGTTTTGTTCTCCTGCCCTGGCCCTCCAACACTTGTCATCTTCATGGATTCTGTTTGCCATTTCTGAGATGAAATGCCCTAACGTACTTATCTCAGATCCATTTGCGTTTACATCGATGTCGGGGATATTTTTTCGAAGAAACTCAAGAATTTTCTTGTTGGCCTTCGCGAACAATTCAGAGTCCTTGACTAGTTGCGGGAAATAGTGTTTGAAAATGGAAGCATCTCCGCCAGCCACCACCAACTTCCAGAGCATATCCTCACGTAGTGCTTTGGTAAGTAGATCCCAAACAGCACGAAGAGCATCCCATTGGTCCTTATAATCGAGCTCGTATACTTTGTTCAAGGTATCGTTCCCCAGCATGTCGATCTCCTCGTCGAGCTCCGTGCACCCGCTAATGCACCTTTTGAAGTTCTCAGAACCGTCCATAAATGGCGCTCCTACGGCTGGAAGGTATATGTAAATTGGCTCATCCAGCGCTGAGGGGATCGTGGGTTCTGGCAAGCGGGACACACTAGGGTCTGGGGTTAACATCGCCATAAGCCGTGAAAAAGGGTACAGTTCGACAGCATCCAGGGCTTTCTTGGATGGCGTCACAGTATGATGTGCCACATCATTTGGTTTTTGTTGAGCTGGTGGAGACACTTGTGGTGTTGGCGGCTTGTACCCGTTTTGTTGGGGGATCTTTGTGGTTTTTGGATTGGATTTGTCAACTTGGGAAGAATTTTGGGGTTGTGGTTGAGGGACATGAGGTTTCTGAGGAACGGATTGGGTATTCACTTGGACATTGTGCAACTGGTTGATCTTCGAGTGGACAACTTGAGTTATACTTGGATAAAAGTTTGGGTTGAAGTTCGTGTTCAATGGCAGAGATAAGTTTTGGTTGATCTGCGGATCGAAGATTGCACTCAACAGCTGTCTCAAGACTTGATTCATTTGCGGATTGAAAGATTGATTTATCTGCGGATTGAAGTTCTGATTCACTTGGGGAGTGAAGTTCTGAACCATGTGAGGATTGAAGTTTTGGATCAGTTGTGGGTTGGTATTCTGATTGATCTGCGGATTGATTGGAAGACTCATCGCTGAGTGAATGCCGTGTATTTGTGGATTATGCATTGGATTCAATGGAAGGTGAGACCCATTGTTCATGTTGGCACTGAATCCAGCTTTCATCAGCGCATTGTTACCATTCATCTGCGGATTGAACAGTCCTTGCTGAGGGTTAAAGACACCCGGATTTTGCGCATTGTGATTACACAGGCAGCTCATACATGAGTTCACAGGTAGATTCACAGGTGGATTCACAGGTGGATTCACAGATAGATTCACAGATGGATTCATATATGTGTTGTATACTATACTATCAGACGGCACCGATGCCGGGGTGAACGGGGTATTATTCGAGCCTGCTCCTTTGCTAGGAGTATGGAAAGCACTGGTCCTCATCGTGCTCTCAATATGTGTATTTGTGGATTACGGTATTCGAGCTTTTTCAGCTTGATTGTTCACTGGAATTCTTGAGAATTTGAAGTTCCAGGGGTAAAATGTTTTGGCACTTCAGATCTCGAGAAAGCTACAAACATACTGGATATACAGGATCAAAACGCGTTTTGATAGATCTATGTTGACAGCAAACGCGGTCGACATCGCAGACGCGTAGACGCGTTCCTGTGTTGGAGCGAGTACATAGAGCATTTTGTAGGAGAACCGGATACTGCTAAAACACACAGCTGTCTCAGATGAATAATAACGCCATCAAAGTTTTTTTTTTTTCGAATGATACATCCCATTGTGGGGTGCTGTGGTTCGGCTTCTGTACGAGCCTAGTCTCAGCAAAACTATATATAGTGAAACTTGGGAAAGCTGGACGCTTTGTAAACAGGATCTCGCGTTAAATCGGAAAGCCGCACGAAAAAAAAAAAGTGCGCATAGTTAAGGATTTTTACTATGGGAAAAAAACTTGGATAAGGCGCGATTCTCTTTATTGGTTAAGGAGGACAATTTTTCCAAGAATCCCGCTTAATAAAAAAAGGCTCTTTTGAAGGCAAAATCGGCATGGTCAAGACCCAAAACTTCGTGAGATTGTTGCAAAAATGCATTAAAAGCAATCCCCCCTGCCTAAGGTCGCGTAGCCGCGTGTTCACCCTCAATTCTGCTCGAATTTTTATGAATGATAGTGCGGGTTATGGACAAAAGTAAAATCCTTAGCCAAAGACAAACAAAGAGGCTCAAAAAGAGATATATAGGCGCTCATTGAAGTGAAAATGTAATTTGTAAACAGCTCAAATAACAAACGTCACTAAGTTCCTCGCTATTCCAAATCTTTTAGTGAACATCCCCATAACAGTGGTGTATAGCTCTCGCGGCCATGCATGGAGAACAAGACTTTAATATGCAGTAAAAATGGGTCTATATACCGAAATTTACCTCTTTATTGGACAAGGAGTACAAAAGACGATTATAATTAGGTCCGGCTTAACCAAGCTTCACTGTATTCTATAGGAAATGCCTCCGGGGGAATCTGGAGTTTTAGGAATTCCTCGCTCAAAATAGTAATAATAAGGTATGATTCTGTATACTTACTACTTACTATACTGGTTATATCGCGAAAAGTATAATTCTACCGATGATACGACATGTCAACTTCTCTGATTATTCGCAACATTGATAATCCGTATCAACCGATCTATTGGGGGCTTATTTGGAGTGATGAAGCTGTATGTCGAGGCTGTATATGATGAAGCTGTGTATGTTGAAGACGTATATGTTGAAGCTGTATATACGTCCAAGTCTTTCTTCTTCTCGTGTAGACCTTGATGTTAATCGACTACGGAGTCGACTCAAGGGCCTTTCAAATTCGAATGGACTGTATTGTTTAATCGTTCTGCTGGAACTGGTATAAACGGATCAGACGCACCCAAAAGATGTGGGTTCGAAATGGGTAAACCGAGATTGATGACTATCGGTAGTAGCCTGTTTCAAGAAGAAATACTCTGCACTTGCGTCATAGAATGCTTGCACTGCTAGCACAGTAAAAGACAATGCCTCACGGTTGTCACACGTTCGTTTGCTGGAAACCAGAATGTATGTTCTAGGCACCAGTTACACTCATTGGAAAAAACAGCTTTCTTGTAGAAGTACGTCGATTCACTGTTGGCGGTGTGCCTCTTGTTAGGGTCAGGGGCTGAAATGATTGACTGTTTTAGGCTCGGGGTAGTGCTCCCGTTGCGCATTAAAGGAATCTCTCGAACAACCTCCCTCCCATAAACTTGCTCGAGCAGGTCTCGCTTCTCAAACTCAATAGCGAACATACAGATGAGTTCAAGAATACCGCCAAATTTGTGGCCACGCTCTACAATACAAACGCCTCACAGAGCGAAACAGGGAAAAAGGCCAAGGCCGAATATGCCAAAGCTCTCAAAGCCGTGGCTTCGCTTTATCGCCTCAGCACAAACGCAAATGAGCTTCTGATGCACAAAGGGTACTCAGATTGCTTGGACGCTTCTAAGCGGAATCGCCAACGGCAATGATATCGAGAAGTAGGCTCCCACGAAACGCGCAGAGCTCACAAACTATTATAATCACAAAGACGGATCAAGAGACGACGCGAAGTTTGAAGCCAAAAGCAGCTTAGCAAAAAGTAGAAAAGCCAAAGAAGCCATTTATTCGGCGCAAAGGAGTATCTTTTGTAGACTTTCTCGAAGCCCGTCTGACAGAGACTATCACATTCGGAAACCGTGCAAGTACTTGTATGAGTCCGCATACGTGTACTCGGCCGCCTTGCAGAGTGCACAGTCGAGCAATCGAAAGACAAACGCAGTCTATGGATGTCACTCTGTTCACAGGATGACAAATTCGGTGACTGGCAAACGAATTTGCTGATCGACAGTTATCTGCTAGGACTAGCTCTCGAACCTCATAACCCCGTATTGACAGATATGGGGGACCCCACAGACTTTCTCGAGATAATCCATTTGATCTGGCTGTTGGATATCAGTGATTGTATGGTCAGCTGTTGTAGACCTGCAAAAAAGAATCCCGTAATCGTCGTGTGCCTTCTGGCAATTGGTTTCGGTGCTCGCAACTATCGAGTACGATGCGAGCAAGATTGTTTGACTGTCCTGCGAAGTTGTTTGACTGTCCCACGACATTGTTTTAAATTTTGTCCATCAAAAGAACTGTCTTTTTTTTGGTGTTGAAAGTCAATCTGTAAATCCTTGATCAATTGATTCGGCCGAAGCGCATTCACAAATGGGGAAGCAGTAGCCGATGCATAGCGACCGGGTTATATATTGTTTCTATTGGCCCTGATTCCGCCAATACAGCCGATTTGTCTCTCGAGGTTACATTCGTTGAAAAGGATGCCAACCAAAGTAAACGGCTGTCATCTTGTGCCCGAATTGGATCTGACTGGAGGTGAGGGCCTTAAGAGATATGGACTTTCGATAGTAAACAATTCTCTCTCTTTAGCCCATACGAAGGCTCTCCCTTTTCTGTAATTGTTTTTTGTAATTTTCAGTTGCATAAGTGTTTGTTCAGAGGAGCTCCTTCTAACCACAATCATTAGATCATTGTGTTCATTTGATCGATTTATTCCTAAGAAGCCGATTGTTCATCAATAAACAAACAAGGGACGAAGTGCCCGACCTGAAGAGTATTTGGGATGCATCACAGCGTATTTTGCCTAATTCCCAATTCCCCGGCATTACCCTTCCAAGCTTTACTCGCAAAAGAGGTATCTATGCGGATTGTCCTGTTCTTCAAGGTCTCAATATTTTCATGCGCCGCAGTCTTAGCGTCCATTTTCACCTCATGATGCCCGGGTCTACACCGACATGTGGACAAGTGAGGCTCTTCTAAGTCGGTCCCATAACAGTGAGAGTGGTCCTTTCGTTCCAAGTATAAGCATATCGTAGATCTGGTCACAAGTCGTGCCAAAACTGACGGAGTATTGCGCTAGCTTTTAGTCCATAGTTTGTCGAATATTTGCCTTGTACCACGGCAGAATCATCGATTTTGTCGCATCCGGGTTTCACCCAGAAGTTCATCCAAGAGCCGCGTCAGCGCAACACTCCTAGTCTTCTCCCTGTATAACCGTTGATCAAGTCGCAGTGCCCTGTTATCACCTCACATTGGCGAATATGCAACTCGATGAAATGTCCTTTCCTGCTCAGCAAGAAGGTTACACTCGCCTGCCCCAAGGTAATCCTGGGTTATGCCGCCGATCGCGCGACCAAGAGATGCTAATAGCACCTACCCTGAATGGGAAGTCTCACGAAACCATTGTTAAGATCCTTGGCGATATTTCAGTTGACCACATGGACTTCATCAAAAGAGACTCCCAATTGAAAAGCAAGGTGTGAGAAGTTCACGATCTGCTGATGCCACGATGAGCTTGCTTGAAATAGTTTCCCCAAATTTAGCCACTGTCTTGATATACCTCTCAACGGTTACTTCCAGGGAATTGAATCGGGGTATGTGACTGAACAATTCCGTAATGGAAAATTCAAAACCCGGTTTGTCCGAATTTTGCAAAAATACAGTTAGTACCGCAGCACACTAACCTGAAATTGTCCATCTTTCCGATTTTGAGTCACTAGATTCATCGTAGTGGCCATCTGAATGGTCTGTAACTTCCTTTGGGCGCGGCTTGTCTAGACTTCCCCATCAAGATCTACCCTGGGTATCTCCACGCTCATTTCTGTTAAAGAATTGAGGGAGAATTTCACTTTGTCAGCCTTCTGTATAAGCAATGCTCCTTATGACGGTCACAATCACTAGAATCAAGTACTCCTGGATATTGAGAATCCATCTAATATAGTGCTGATCCTGCACCATAATGAGCTTTGTGAATTCTAATAGGATGATTTAAGCATCTTGAAATCGTCAGCCGATCAAGTCCCGATGGTTAGATCTCTTTATGATAATTTGACGCAGTTGATAGGTGGCAGAATTTTAGGGAGTGAGAATAGCTGGAGAATGTGCTCGGAGAGCCGTGGGACCGTTCGCCACATGCCGTGTGGGTAGTAAATCTTCAAAAGCTGTTGATTCAGAGAAGCTATGCATCGTTGTCTCAATCATCGTGATGTTTTCCATTGTATTCTGACCACCCTGTTATGGCCCAATGAGACCATCCACTATTGTTGAAGCCTGCGACATACAGCTAGGATATCACTCTCAAACAAGTTTTAGAAAGCGATATGGGCCGCTGATTCTCACCGTCCTTAGACTCAGCAACACTCTGCTCTGGAATGCGGATAATGAAGACCTTTCGATGGCAGTGGAAAATATTACCTACTTCCATTAAGTAGTTTGCTTTTCTGTTAAGGATATGTTCAAGCTCTTCCCAGTAATACTGACGAACCGAGTATTCAACTCCGTCCGGACCTGGTGCAGTGTACTTGTCCATGAAGCCCAGCGCTACCTCCAACTCCGGCCTTGTGGAGGGCTTCTCCAATTCTCTTATTTGAGTCATCGTGATCTTACCAGCAACTGGCCTCAAATATTGCGTTCTATCCTTATCTCGCGCACGTGTGGGCCTCAGATTCAAAGCTCGGTATAATGATTTAGATGCTTCTATAACATCTGAATTGACGTTCAGGATCATGCCCATAGTACTAGCTGAAGAAGTATGATTAATTTGTCAATTTTCAGCAAAAGTTCACGAATCCGATGCTGCGAACCTCCTCAGATGCTTGACAAAGTATCAAAATCGAGTATGGCAGCTTTCACAAACATAGTTTCGTCCTAAACACATTTCAAACAATTCACCAGTAAAGGCAAAAGATTAATCGCTCTTTTCAGAACAGCCCATGGTTTCCTCAGGTCCGGTACTGGCTCCATCTTTCGCCTCTGTCTCGTTCTTCGAAGGGGTCACTTTTGCCGCGCCGAGGTCCACTTTCTGCTCGAAATCAGTCAGCACTTTAAATATTGGAACATTGGGCACAGGTTTTGTTTTGGGAATTTCGGTCTTCACAGAAGAAGCATTTTGCGGCGTCTTCGACTTGAAACTAAATGGAGTCTCGAAATTCATTGATCCCAAACCGGGAATCACACGAATCTCCCAGAAATCATTCTCCACTTTAGCATCTTTCAATAATCTCATTATGTCTCCGTGCATCTTCTGTGAGACCTCGACTTTGCGGTGTGTGCGCAACTGTCCTGAAGCACGTACATCTGGCCAGATATCACGCATGAACACTTCAACAAGCCTTCTTGGAGACATCGCAGGATGGCATAGGAGCACTTTTGATAATGCAGCGTTGATATCAGTTTGCTGGTAAAGCCCCGTAAACCCATATACCAAACCGGTCAAGTGCAATTCGGGGCTGTAAAGCACCGTTTTCTCGCAGTAACGCGCTTTGAATTTATCAACCAAATTCGTAATCACATTTAGTCCAGCGAATGTTTGACCCTTCCACTGCAGTACCAATACTCTAAGCATCATGTCGTGATCAGCCGCAAATTCATGCCAATTGAGAACATATTTTTTTTCTACCGCATCCATTGCATCCACCAAAGTCAAGAGATTTTGCTTGAGAAACATGTTTGCAGAAAATCTGGTCTTCAACACAGGGTAGGCGTACAGGATGTACTCAGCCGTTGTATCATGAGCACCCTTGAAAGCTTCGTAGAGGTGCGATATCTTGGGACAGAGAGTCTTGAAAGTAGTTTCATCTGAGGCTAGGACGCAGGCCTTGAAGAAATACGACCGTTTCAACTCGGCAAACATGAGTTCGGCCGCGTCCATCAATTCGGGTAATTCTGAGGTCACTTGAAAATAGCATACTGTTAGTCTACTTTTGAGGTACTTTGTTCTGAGAGCCACGTCGGCCAAGGCGTCTGGGGCCAGGATCTCAAACGAGTCTAGCAATCTGATGTTTGTCAGAAACGCTTCGCTGAAACGTATTTTATGCGTGAACGCATCGAGAAGCAATTTTTTGTAATGATTGAGCTCAGTTGACCCGAGCGAAGAAGCGCCCAAAGTCTCTGGAGGGTGATCTGGGTTAGTATTTTGTTTGGCCCCACCACCTGGTTTCGGCGCCCAATCAAAGGAAGAGTTCTCCGACGTTTTCTTGAATTCTTTATCTCGACTGGTGTCAAAGAAAGAGCTACCTGAAGTCGAGCCTGGCTCAAACTGATACTTACCAGTGTCGGAAGTGGAGCTAAATAGAGGCTTCAGGAAAAGCAGAGACCGCTTTTGAAAGTTCCCCCCGGTATTACCATCGGAAAACATTTTTCCAGATATCCAGACCGTTCAAAGCAATGTATGCGAGCGCGATACTAATGCTTTCCGGTAATTACAAATATCTAAAAGTTTGTCTTGCGAAAAGTAAACATACCTGGTCGGACGCGTCGCTGGCTGAGTAGTCTGTCACGTGATCTGGTGTAGCCAAGTAGTATTTGGGATTTTGGTATCTCGCGATATTTCTGCTACAAAATATTTTTGAAGGATATCTTACATACATGTCTATTTCTTGATTCCTGGTAGTTTTGGTGCAGGTAGTTACATACCTCTTTAAACAAGGCGCAAGTCCGTACTATATGGAGAGAGCGAGAGATCCCATAGATCAAACCGCAGGAATGTCTTGTGGCTACTCCAACAGCACTCGCGTATTTTTTCTATTTTTCACAAATTCGAAGTGACTTCGTCGGCATCTGACGCCAAAATTGACTCTTTGTTCAGCTTATCACCAGTTTGGGTTCCTCCTCCTTCTCTTCATCTCCGTCGTCCAGAAAGTATGGATAACTCTCGTCCAGCTCTTCGTCAGTGACGTAGGCTCCTGGGTCTCCTTTGATCGAGCCCATGGGCGCCAGGATCGTTTATCTCAGTCTAAATCTAAAGTAAAGCGATTGCTCTGGTCAATCTATGTCAGAGCCTCTGGTTGAAGCAATGGTTGGGGTGTCTTTCTATGTGCAGGTCGCCTACCTCAGCAGTTTAGGCCCTGGCGAATTGAGTCAAAAATTGAAAGAAATTCATTTTTTAGCATGCTGCTGACATTAAGGACGCGAACAGCACTTCTCCGTACATATAACGTTTCATCACCTAGTCCGTGTGGCTATTTCGGCGGGGCCGAAGTTTGGCGTGCTACGTGCGGCTGCAAAGCAGGCTGCGGTGTAATTATTCTTGACGTAATCGTGTTTCTCGCAATATGACGTGAAGTAGTGAGTAGTAAGCATATGAAATTTTTTGATAATGCCACTTTCGTCGATGGAATCATTTTAAACATTCAAGGACCAGAGAAAGATATTGAAGAAAACAGATTATCAGCAATATGCAGGGTTGTTATCTTCGGTCATACTAACTAAAAGTTTTCCCATGAAGAAGTCTACTCAAAACTCCAAACCCCATAGGAGATTTTTTCGAAAAAAAAAAAAAATCGGTCAAGGGGTCTCCACGTTCAAAATGCAATGATCCCGAGTTCAATCTCGGCCATACCACAAATCTGGAAGTGTGCTGAGGTTCTTTATACATATATGATATATTTTCGCCCCTGGCTACGGTCAAAGGCACCCTTAAATACATCTACTTCTTAAAAAGATATAAATATATATATATATATATATATTGGAATTCGATAGTTAGATTTTTAGGTGGTAAGACTTCAAGAAACAAATGCTAGGTTTAAAGATAATTAGACGTTGATAAGCGATAGAGACTTTTTGAGTCTGAAGGTTGAACTCCCGGTCTTCTCCATATACCTGAAGAAACGACCCATCAGGGTCTGGATCAGGAATAAAGTCCCTCGACTGAAGTATTGCCAACAATTGATTGTCTCACGCTGCGCAGACTCGTCCATCACAGAAACGTTCAATAATATTCGATACCGATTTAAGCCATCATTGAGTCTTCTTTGTTTTTTGTGTGTAGTGAAGGCTCTGCCTCTTTTCGTATTCCGTTGTACTTCTGAAAAAGCTCAAATAGCGCTTTTGCTTGGTATCTAGAATGGTAGATGGTATAAGTGCTTGAATATCCTTTGTACAAAGAAGTAAAATAAATATATTTCCGGGATACTATCATGGATACTTCAGCAAGTAGGGGAACATTATAAAAAGATTGAAAAATACTAATTGCTAACAACACT
The DNA here is from genome assembly GCA_030581935.1 of Metschnikowia corniflorae. Lineage (NCBI taxonomy): Eukaryota > Fungi > Ascomycota > Pichiomycetes > Serinales > Metschnikowiaceae > Metschnikowia > Metschnikowia corniflorae. The sequence continues at coordinate 55 of JAKTWD010003199.1, read as the reverse complement.
GATGCGGTTTATTAGACGGCATTAGCTCGTGATGATCTACTTCGTGCGAATATCT
>JAKTWD010003198.1:0-14144 GCA_030581935.1 Metschnikowia corniflorae | reverse complement strand
CTTCGACACCCTCACGGGTGCCAAACTTTTTTCATTGATGGACTTGCATTCGGGATACCAGCAAGGCGAGGGAATGAACAGGACGTCTACAAAACGGCATCTTTCACACCTTGTGGACAGTATGCATGGCGATTAATGCGTTTTGGACATACGACCGCTCCGGCGAGTTGCACCATTTGCTGAATGACCTCTTTCGGACCGTGCTTAACCACTCAGTGGTCATTTACCTTGATGATATTCTTGTGTTTTCGAAGTCTAGGGAAGATCAAAAACGCCACCTCCCGAGGTCTTCGAGAACCTACCAGCTAGTCGCAAAAAGAACAAGTGTTATTTTTTTCTTCAGAGCGAACTTTTTTCTTTGGGTCATGTCCTCATTCCGGAAGGTATCAGACATACCCCAGATAAGGTGAAGACAGTCATGGAGTGGTCGAACGTCGCGAAAATGAAACAGGCCCTTAGCTTCTTGGGACTCACAGGCTTCTAACGGCGATTCACCTCGGATTATGCTAGTTACACGAGCTGCATCCACGATAAAATCGCTGGTACGTTTCCTTGGACGAGTACCCACGACGCTATGGTCACTGCCTGGAAACAAAAGCTTACGTCCGCCTCTACTCTCATGCTCCCCGATCCGGAGGAGACGTTGTCGTATACACGGATGCCAGCCATCTTTTCATGGGCGCCGACCTTCATCAGGTTGATCGCGATGACAAACTTTTGGGCGTGGTCGCGTATGAGTCCAAGAACATTGATTTAGCATACTTGAACTACTCAGTACGTGAAAAGGAATTTTTCGCAATAATTCACGCCTTCACGATCTGGCGGCACTTTCTTTGGACAAGCGTTTTCATCCTTTGCACGGATCACGAGTCATTGAAGTCCCTTTGAGGTTAATATAGTAATAGATAGCCCTTGAGCAGATTCCTAACATTTAGAATATGGCGCACAATTTATGGATCTAATCGAGCGAATTCTAAAAAAGTTGACCGGCTTTTCTGCCTTTATACAAGGTATAAAAAGGCTACGCTACGACTACGCCAGCCTCCGGCGTAGGAACGTAGCTACGTGAAAGTCTATGCTATTCTACGCTACCCGCATTTTAAACAACTCTGACCTGGAGTACCCAAGTTCCATAAGCACTAACTGCACTGTTCAAACACTGTGATCCTTCAAGCCAAGAAAGACGAATTTGAAAATCAACCGGCTAGTTTCTAGATTTCAAAATACAAATTGAAGGAGATCAACACTATCTAAGCGTCTCCGAGGCAGATCACCTGCGGCGCTCATAACCGCGCGGCCATCTACCGATGTTATCCGAGCCGACAACTACAACTGGTTTATCCATTTCAAGATAAGCAGTACAACGCAGGAGCAATAAAGACGAAAAGCGAACGACTGAAATTCCCAGAAAGACAATCCACAGAATCAGAACGTTCACTTTTTGCCATGGACGCCAAGTATTTTGGGAAATGCAAAGCCTCAGAGCTCCGGACCGAGCTCGAACAGGCGAAAAAGAAGCTGAAGCCCCAGCAGCGGGTCAAGGTGGTGCTTAAAAAAGTCGTGTCTAACATAATTCTCAACAGGCCCGAGCTAGCGCTGTTGATGTCCGACATCGTCATGCTCATGGTCATTGACGACTACGAGGTTCGACGCCTTTGCTGTCACTATATCGTGCACTATGCGGCGCTGAACCCGGAACACGCCGGGCAAAGCTTGGACTTTTTTGCCCGCTTTGTGAGTGATGCGGACCCCTTGGTGCGCTGTCTTGCGATCAAAACCGTATCCAGCATCCCTTTAGGGCCGTTTTCGAAACTTGCCTTTGGCGCGGTTTCCCCTCTTTTGGCCGACTCTAACCCGCATGTCAGGACCACCGCTGCGTTCAGCGTGGCGCGGTTGTACCAGCATGACGCCAAAACCGCGATCTCGTTGAAGTTGATCGAGCTGTTGAACGCCCTTTTGTACGACGAAAACAACACCGTAGTTTCCAACGCCTTGGCCGCCTTGAGCTCGATCACAGAGACCCTGGGCGCCATGAGCCTCAACATTAATAGGGAGCACCTGCTCAAGCTCTTAAAATCGGTAGGCCACGCCAACGAGTGGCGCCAAGTTTACTTGTTGAATGCCATCATGGCATACATCCCGCAAAGCACCATAGACGCGCTTTCTGTGGTCGAATCGGTGCTCCCGTGTTTGCAGCACGAAAACGCGGCAGTGGTTTTGAACGGAGTCAAGGTGGTTTTGTACTTGAGCAACTACGTAGAGTCGCCCGAGACGGCAATTCCAAGTTTGCCCGCGAGACTCGGGGCTGTGCTCGTGCTGCTCTTATCGAAGCCCCCGGAGCTCCAGTTCTTGGTGCTCAGAAACGTAATTTTGCTTCTCTTGGGCAAGTCGTACTTGGTGGCGGTCGACGTGGAGCTGTTTTTCTGGAGGTCCGACGACCCGATCTATATCAAGGACACCAAGCTCGAGATCATCTATCTTCTTGCGAACGAGGCGAATATCGACGTTGTTTTCCGTGAATTGGAGGAATACGCCACCGAAATCGACCCCAAGATGGCGCGCAAGGCGATCCGTGCGTTCGGAAATTTGGCGTTGAAGTCTGAAGCCGCCGCCGAACGCTGTGTAGATATCTTGCTCGATTTGGTCTCGAACGACATCCCCCATATCGTGCAGGAGGCGTGTGTGGTGGTCAAGAACATTTTGCGGAAATACCCGGGGCGCTTCTTGGACCTTTTGGCGAGTATTGTTGCTCGGTACAAGGTCATGACCGAGACCGATTCTCGGGTTGCGGTCACGTGGATGGTGGGGCAGTACCCGGGTGAAATCATCGACGCTGGCCAAATCTTGCACTTTCTCACCAGCACCTTCAACGAGGAGCCGCTCGACGTGCAATACGTGATGATCACCGCTGCGGTCAAGTACTATATTTTTAACCCGCAACAAGGGGAAGCACTAGTGCTCAATGTGCTCAAGTGGGCCACCGAGGAGACCGATAATCCCGATCTAAGAGATAGAGGATTCTTCTACTGGCGTCTCATTACAAGTCCTCAAAACCAGGGATCCGAAACCGAGTTCCAGAAGCGCACAAAGGAAATCGTCATCAGTACCGATCCCCAGATCAGCGCGGAAAACGACAAGATCGACCCGGCAATCCTCGAGGAGCTCGAGCTCAATATCGGCTCGCTAGCACTGATCTACTTGAAATCGGTGAAACACGTGTTCCGCCTTTCAAAGCGCAAATCGTTGCCTCCACTGCCGGCACTTCAGGAGAGAAGAAAAGCCGATTTGTCGTATACAGTGAACACGGCAACGCTGCAGAGCATCGAAAGGCCTTCAAAACGAGACTTTGCGCACCTGAAACCGTTGCCTTTTGTCAACCGAAACATGAGCACCAGTAGTTTTGGGACAACCTCTTCGCGTGCGTCTCAGGATAAACCCAGAAAGGAGAGTCTCGGGCAGAAACTCTCGCGCACCGCCTCCCTGATCACCAGGAAGAAGAGTGTTAAGTTTTAGCGTGGAATTGCGGAGAGAAGGACGCCGGGTGAGGGTGGTTACAGAGTGGAGCCACGTTGAAGAGTGGAGATGAAGAATGGCTGCATGTATCCAGGGCTCCAGATTGTTCTATGAGGATATGGCTGGGACTGCTATGTGCGAACATGGAGGTGTCACAGAATGGCTTTTTAACAATTTCAAGTGGTGTTTCTCTGTCTTGTGGACAGACAACTTGTGAAGTATTTTTGGTGTTACACGAGAGCTCCGAAACATCTGGCAACAAACTGCGCGACTGCGTACTCGTGAAGTTCCAGATAATGATCATGGTATCGTCCGACTGGGATCAAGAACTGAGAGCTTTGAGGTTCAGGGTTTGTTCAAAGAAACATCACTGTGCTCAGGTGCCCCTCTGCAAAATCCTTGTGCCTTAATGTTGCAGGCGTTTATTGTTACGAAATAGACGGTGTGCGATGGATCAACAAGTTTCAAGTCTGGAGTTGAGTCCGCGGGTCACCACCCACGATTGTTTTCGCCTGAAGATATTGACGACACGAGGACGGTGAGAGCCCTTGAAACGTCATGGCATTTGAGGGAGGGACCATCCACACCTCTGAAAACGGGTCTAATCTTTGGCCGTTCAAGATTTTCTTGCTGGGCCACGAAACGACATGAATAGGTTCGCAACTTTGCGTACGTCAAAGTGGCTGTACGATAGCACAAGTACAGTGGAACGATCGTGTTCGATATTCGTTCAAATTGTGCAATCGTTTCTTTATGAGCCTGGTCGAGATCAAGGCCTGAGCATCCATGAATAACCTCGCTTTCTGGATAATCAGAAAGAATCGGGCCCAGACACTTTTCGCCTCCATTCAATTGAACTTCAACGCAACCGTTGAAAAGCCAAAGTTTGAGGCCAACAGCCGTGGAACCAACCAATGATACGCCTGCTTACACGTACATCTACCAGAAAACCGAGCAGCAGACTCGGTTGTTTCTAATTGCTCAAAACTCAGGAGCTTATATCTCGCCCTATGCTAAACAGACGATTTTCAGGCATTCCTGCTAGATCAGTGGCCTTTGGTCTTCATTGAGATTCTGAACACAAAAATATTGCCCTCGATCGTCCAGATGAACCCAGATCAGTGTCTTTGCACAGAATCTTTCTACACCCAAGAGAGGACACAACATTCGGGGTATGAGATCGTTGAGGAGCTGGATGGAGCTGATGGTATATTCACAAGCAAGTGCTGATGAGAACGTGAAATCTTTCTCACAGGTGAATTCGTATTGATCTTGTGTTCTCTTGCAAGATCTCTACGTACAGAAATTTAAAGCACTCATTTCGTGTATGATTTTCTCTTTTATACACATCTTGCTAAGCTTTCATGTTCGGCCACAACTTCACGGTCCGTCTTAATTTTCCTACACGGACTCTACGCTACAACATCGGTGAAGGGACACAACACAAAACGATTAATTTCGAGGTATAGCGAGACGAGAAAAGCTCAAATTCTCTACACATTCATTTCGAGTCATGTGACCACAAAAGTACACAACGTATGGCCATTAGGTGCCAAGCGGAGCTCGAGAGATGGCCTTTAGAATAGAATGTTCAGCTGTACTCAAGGATAAATGCCAACTTGGACTCACAAAGAATGGAGGTGGTACATGAGCGAAGTCAACTGCTGAAAAAGAAAGGTCCTCACAGGTTTATCCTCATTTGTTGTTGACCAAAGCTGTTTGGTTCCGACACGGCGTCTGACTGAATATTCCGGGGATCCATAGTGACACCGTCTCATGATGTACTAGGTATAACACGAACCGGAACGGAGTCAGAAGAACGGAAATATCGGTTCCTTTATGGCCCGAAAGCTAGAAGCAAGCGGACTGCGACCTCGGCCGACATCACAGCAGAAGCACAGCCCAGGACCCAAAAATGGTCCAGCACAACTGCTCAAAAAAACAGCTCAAAGTAGCAAACAAGACACCAAGTCGAGTGCGGCCAGGAGTGGCTATCAGGACTTGCTGTCAGGCCTGTACTGATACCTGGGATGTGACAAAAGCCATGCTACGCAATCAATTGAGAATCTGTAATATCTTCTCATTTGACGGCACGTTTGCACCATGAGACTGCTCGACCTCACCATGAGTAAATGGAGCTCAAAAGTGTATCCCGGGGTTCTACAGAAGCGTGAATCTCGGGCAATTTCATGCTGTTATGTCAACCCGGCCCAGGCTTCTTTCCCACAATCTGCACCGCGGGCGAGAACCTCACTACCTGGTCACTCTCCGAGATGGTCTCTGTCTCAATCACCGGCATATTGGGTTCCGGCCCATCGGGCAACAAGGTTTTCAACTCCTGCAAGTCCATACCCAACAAAGCACCGAGGATAAGAACAGCCCCTGGTTTCGACATCACGAGCATGTTCTCTTTACAGAAAGCGGCGGCCACGCACAGCGGACACCCCCATTCACACTCGCACGCCGAAACCCTCTTGAAAGTGGCACTAAGAATTTCATCGATATATTCGAAAGTCTTTCCAGACATGCCTGTACCCTGCTCGCCGCCCTTGGAATCATGAAAGATGAGGCGGGCCGGCCGTTTGCGGGCCAGCTGGCGCCTGGAAAACTCCTTTTCGGGCGATTTGCACTCGGTCGAAAGTTCGCAATCAGCGCCTCCAGGCGTAAATCGCGCATTTGGGTTGGTAGTGGCGCCCCCGCTTATGAAAAGCGGAAGTACGTTCATGAGAGCGTGTTGCGCTGCGTGTATGCCCCCCGGCGGACTGAGCGATTTCAGTTTGATTGCGTCGATGGCAACTGTGGGAATGTCGATCCAAAACCCTTTCGATTTTAGCACCACGGGTGGGTTGGTCACCTCGACCGCCTCTAAAATCTCACCCAGACGGCTCACCTTGAAGTACCCAAACACGACGATCGTGGTGTGCACCTTGCCGTAGAAGACCGGGATATCCGACGGCAGGGCCGGAACACTGAGCTGCTTCACCAACTCGATTTCAAACGGATCCACGTTCAGGAAATCCCGCTGCAGCGTTGTCCACGTGACCTTGACTCGTTCGACCTTAGCGTAGCGGCCCTCGGGACTGAAGTCCTTGACCAAATAGGGGAGTCCTTGGTGGAGAAAGATGCCGCCCTCGTACAAAGTGAAGCTTGTGCGCAGCTCCTCGACCTCTTCGATGACCACATTGCGGTTTTCGGTGATGTCCACCACGGCATACATGGTCTGTTCGATCGCGCGGAGAGACACCTTTTCGGCGGGCCAGGGCAAGTATTTCGGGTTTGTACGGTAGGTGCCCTTGTTGTCCAAATGCAACGTTGCAGTGCATACTTGAGTGAAGTGTTCCGCCGCTTTGGGGTCCCGCCGGATACTGAACCACCTGGCATCGTTCTCGACGTTGATTGGCCATTCGAAAGCGGCGCATTGCAAGTGCATCGCCATAACCAACTTGTTCAGGGACCCGTCCAAGAAACCGTCGATACAGAGATCCTCGTATGTTTTGTCGCAGAGTTCATGGGAGTTTTTGAGGTAGTGCCGGTCGACCGGGGAAGACCCGCACACCAAAATGGCCAAGCTTCCCTTTGACGAAGGGCCTCTTCCGGCGCGGCCGAACTGTTGGTGCAAGTTCAGTTTCAGGATCGGAAACCCACACGAAATCACCACGTCCAAATCGGACAAATCGATGCCCAACTCCAAGGCATTGGTGGCCACGATGGCCCGGAGCTGGCCCGAAAACATTCTATGTTCGATCGCCCGCCGGTCGTGTTTGGCGTACCCGCCTCTGTATGCCATGACATCGTGTTCGCTGAGGGCGCGCCATTCGGGGTGCTTTTTATCAGAAATGAGAGTTTTCACCTCCTTGATCAAGAGCTCACACACGGCGCGGATCGGGCAAAATACGATCGCTTTGACTGAGGGGTGTGCGCTCAAAAGATGCACGAGAATCTTCGCCAGTTCCCCGACGATGTTTTCTCTGGGTAGGAACGCCAGCTGGATCGGGGTTTTCAACAGGGTGGCCAGCGCGAGTTGCGGCTGCGGCTGCTCTCTTTGTCCCTTCTTGTTCATGAGAATCGGAGGCTCCCACACCACCATTTTCTTCTCGGTGCTCGGGCTGCCGTCATCCCTAATATGGAGGATTTCGTCCGCGGGCGGAATCGCGCAAACTGTTCGGAAGTGTATCTCCGGGTTGGCAATCGTGGCGGAGCACGAGATGTAAACAGGCACAGAGTCGTTTACTGTGATTCTGGCCCGGAGCCGGTTGAGCCGTGCCATCACGTACGACACGTGGATACCAAATGTTCCTTTGTACACGTGCAACTCGTCCATGATCACGTACTTCAAGTATTTGAGAAACTCCAGCCAGCCCCTGCTTTGCCCGTGTTCCTCTGAAGATTGGTTTGGGAGAATGGCCGCGTGGATCGCGTCGGGATTCGTGAATATGATGTCCGCATAGTTGCGTATGTACCCTCTGCTTTGGGACGGCGTATCTCCGTCGTAGGTGTCGACGATGATCTTTCTTTTGTGCTGCGGCAAGTGCGCAATGAGCTCTTTTAGATGTCGCATCTGGTCCTGGGCGAGGGCCTTGGTGGGAAAAATTAGCATCGCGGTGGAAGACCGATTACTTGAATTCAAGCCGGCATCGCCGTCACGCAAAATTTCGTTCAAGATCGGAAGCTGGTAGATAAGCGACTTGCCCAGGCTTGTCGACGTGGACACAATCACGTGCTTTTTCTCGTTGACGATCGCCGCCACCGCCTGCTCTTGGTGGAGGTAGAGACCTCCATATGCGGGGTCAATGTTTTTATACTGGCGCAACGCGTCGACGAGGTCTGGGTGCAACACCCCGGTTTCAACACGTTTCAACCGTGCCTCGCGCGGCTCGGTGAGGGTATACACTTTGCGGATTTGGTTTCGGAAAAGCGGACGTTTCCGGAGAGTGCTTAGCATTTGGTCAACACTCGGTTTTTCGCCATTACTTGCTAAATTCAGGTTCTCACTGGCCGCCTCCATTATGGCGATCGGGTCTTCCATGTGCGCCGGTTCTGGTAAATTGATCGTACAAGTTTCGACGATTTGCTTGAACGGGAGACCCTCCAAAACCTCCTCCTCCGAAAACACCTCTAGATAGCTTTCGATGCACGTGTGAAAGCGCTCGTTTCGGCCCTTGATGATCGCGCGGAGCTGCTCTTGGGGAAGATTGCCCAAAGACATCTTTTCCGACGAGGAGAAGAACTCGGGGCCCGCCAGAGGTTCGCGTTTGAACCGCTTTTTACCTGAAACAAAGGACTTTTTGCCTTTTATGGCGGCGCCGATCCCCAGAAACCGCACGTCACGGAACTCAAACACAAGCAACTGCTTTTCGTGTCCGGGCGACGATTCGCTTTTGGCCAACGCCTCATAAGCATCATCAATGGTCTTTGGCTGGTTTTGTGCATACCCTTTTTCGGCCGAATACTGGATTTTCTCAAGATGTTGCAAAAGCACTTGGTTTTCGTCGAAATATTCAAACGTGACATCGCCCGGGGGAAGCAATTCTTTGATTATTTGGAGATCTAGATTGGAAATGTCCCCATTGAGTTTTCTCAAGTGGTCTGCGGTGGGAATGGTATGGCGAGAAAACGACAGAAGAAAGGTAAGATGGGTGTTGATTTGGGTGAATTTTCGGTATAAATCTGTGAAAAAAGCGGGCCATTTAGACAGATCTGGATAGGGCGATTTTGACTGGGAGGTGTCTGGCTTAGGTTCAGACATGACGTGTGGTCAAGATGTTGGAATAGTTGTGGAAAACGTCGAGATGGAATTTCCTAATTCGGTCTGTCGAAGATTCTCATAAATGAGACGTGTGCAGATCGATCCGGCAATATGGCAGAGACAGAATCGGCCAGGTTGTGATGTTTTCGGGGACTTCCTAACAGGAGATTTCATGCATCGGATTTGAAGGATCAGCACGTTGCCTATGCAACTTGATCTTATCTCCGAAGGTGCAAGATCTTATCTGAGCGCATATTTGCCCTTCGACGGTTTATATGCACTCTTTTGCTTGGAGCGGGTTTCTAATTTTGCAGCCGTTACAAATGAATAACCGCCCTGCAAGGCTTTATGTTTTTGACGGGGCTGTTCAGGGGCTTAAGCCCTGTTGCAGCGTTGAAAATTAGCGGTTTGGGGTCGTACGCCGGGGCCCATTCTTGACCATAGCGATGAACGAAATCAGGAATGTCCTCCAATAGTTAGGAAAAGTTTACTACGGTGTACCCCAGCGAGTCGAAGCCTGTGGTCTCTCCTGGAATACACCTTCACGCCACCAATGTGTCTTTTAACATCGAGGATGATCCGTTTGATAGCGAGTTGTATATGATTTTCCAATTGGGGCTCGTTGAGCAGCGCAAACGCCAAGAGCATTTGGATCTATTTGAGCAGCAAGCTGAGCGGGACCGTTTGCAACAAAGTGATTACGAATCTGGGCTCACTTCTTTGCACCAAACCTTTGAAAAACTGTGGGTAAGAAAAGTCAAGATCTACCAGGAGAGACTTGCAAGTGAAATTCTGAAGAATGGGAAATTTTTATTCGGAGTCGAAACTCAGATACCTGATGGTGAGTACGAGAGAATCAAACCTTACTCTCTTCATGCTCCTCTCTTGAGCATGATCTTGACGGGTCTTGACTTGACTCTCTTGACGCCCAAGTTTGCATTGGAGGACATTCCTGATTTCGTTCATCGCTATGATTCATAACTTTCTTCTGGCTCCGCTTCTATTTTGTTAGCCACCTTCGGCCATCCCCCATTTTCTGAGGCAGAGGCAATGGAAATCCCAGCTCTTTGCGTTCAACGGCGAAGCGGAGCCAAACAAAAGAGCTCGAGACCAAAGTGTTTCAATATCGCCGAGAGAGATTGGGATACAACACTCCACAATCTGAGTAACTCAATTCTTGCTCGCCGTGGAAGTTCAGGAAGCGTGTGCCAGACCACCCAAATATTACCTTATCCAGTTTTGTAATATTTATCACATCGTGACAGTGCTTGATTTCCGTTGACATGCGCAGGAAGCATGGCTTGCCATCTACCATTTTCGATGCCGTTGAAGAAGCTTTATTTGAACTCTTTCACGAATACGGGACACACAACTATATGAAGCAGAAAGGTTCACTATATGCAAAGAAAAGACTACTGCTCAAAGATGGCTTAGATCGGAGCCCATTAATATGAACTGTCTCATGAAGGACAAGGTTCCCGAAGAATTATGTATCGCGTCATGGCAAGAGACTTTTTATGTACTCCAGCAATGTCCGCGCCGTCGGAGTCTTTTTTTCGAGGTGAACTACATTCTAACAGACGGAAGAAAACGATCACCACCAGAGACAATCAAAAAGTTGGCAACACTAAGTCGAGGGGCGTTATTACGGATCCAGACTTGATGAATCCCATCAGGTAGAAGAGAAGGCCACCCACGATTGATCAGAGAATTACGCATAATTATACATTTACACCGGGATCAAAAAGACGTTCGCCCCTTGACTCAATCGAGGGAAACTCAGATGAGGAGCTGGACGAGATTAGAATATTTATTCTGGATGACGGAGATGGTGAGAAGGTGGAAGATCACGGAGACTCCGAGGCTGGTGATATGCTAGGTGAAGAGCCGGTCTTTTCCAATGACGAAGCTAAAAAGGGATCAAGTATACGAGGGTTGTTTGGCATTCTCGCGGTTTTGATCGATTGTGATATGAGGATCTTTCGCTCTCCCCTATTAGTTTGGAGATGCACCTTTTTGAAGGAATACTAAAATCACTGGCATGAAAACTGCTGAAAGAACCCCCCAAGTCGAAACAATTATTGTTGAGCCGGCCACCGCCTTGCTCGCATTCACACCAACAGATCGGTCGTGACCCCGCCACTTTCGTGGTCTTGGGACACTCGAGGAGCGTGTATTTTATGGCTGCACTTGACTTGAACAGTTTTGTTGCCGATCCAGATTCTATCAATATAAATCCCAGGCTTTCAGCAAACGCGATCAGGACATGTCCAGGTGAAAGCCTCGAAGAAGAGGATCTTTCTGATTCTGAGGAAAGCGGTACTCGGGAAAATGTCGCGGAGACTCGATTCTTGTTGTACGTACGTACTGGTTGTTATTAGTAGTTGGTAGCTATGTTGTATGGGCATATTGAACGTTGGGCGTGCATTGACTTCCTACCCTTGAGCCAGCAAGTAAAGCTTTATAAAAGCTACAATTATGTGAAGCTTTAGAACTTCAAAAAATTTTGGTCATCGTATACTGTACCTCTTTTTTTATTTAAAGAATCAATTGAATTTTAGGGGGCTCCCACCTGAAGCTACAAAATCTATACTTCTATAGAAAAATCTATACTTCTGTAGAAAAACCTACAATACATCTTAAGAGGCACTGGGTAGCGAAAGAGCCCGACTTTCCCAAGCCTTACTCTCTCCTCCTCTCGCTTCTGCAAGTCGTGTCAGTCCGTTCTGACCCGAGTATGCTCCAGGAACTTCTTCAACTTGGTCTCAGAAGTGGTCGAAGCACAATGCCCGATTCCGCACCCTTTCTTCTCGAACAATAAACTCGGCGAACAGTCTCCACGTACCAATTGAGGTTGCGCATATTTTCGTACTCATGATTCAATGGTGCCAACATCAAATTCAATTTCATGGGCAATACCATGCCTAACTGATTCCACCAGGATTTCGTGCAGCTGCATTCGCTGTAAAGATGCTTCATACCTGTCAGATCTACCCTTTCAAGGCATAAATGACATTTGGAGCTTGTGACTGCGGTCTTTGTGTCGGAACATTAGACTTTTTAAACGATGGAGAGCTTTCAAATCTTTGTGCTGTATCCATTTGTATTTGTGGAGTTGCCTCCAGATTTTTCCCATCGTTGTTTGAAACGAGCCGGTGGGCAAATTTCCAAAACTTCCTCGGTTCTTTCTCAATTATACCTGATAAAGGAACAGGCCCTGGGTGCCTCCGGCACCAAATGCTACGAGATTTGGAGCTATTGCTAGAACCAAATCTCAAAATTTATCACTTGGACATTCTGTGTTTCTTATACGTTTGGTTGTCGAGGGCATTTTCAAGATGTAGCATCTCATGTCAGTGAGGCGTATTGTTTGGCAAGATGCTCAAGATAAGTCTAGGCATTTTATCCTGCTATATTAATTTAAGTACACGAGAAACCGTGTCAGGAACAGTTTCAGTATCTAAGCAAAAATCACCAGTCCGTTACATATTTCAGGGTCCAGAGAGAGGACCGCTGATATGGAACCCAGCGACCTCCATTCCCACGAAATATACAGAAGTCGATTCATTGCCTTCCGGCATATTAAAAATGATGTTTTGCATGAATACGTTTTGCTCCTTTGGTGCTCATCAGTGTCATTTATGCACTCGGAATGCAAACTAGACTCTGAGCTAGTAACGGCAACCATACCCAAAGATTTCCATCTGAACTCACAAAAAGTTCTCAAAAGATCACCGAAGATTCGGACCTGGAAATAATGGTACAAATCTGTGCAATGGAAGCGCCTGAACAAACAATAGCCGAAGTTACGAATATAGTCGATAAAATCGTGGACTCTTTAAGAGACTTAGCTAGACATCGATTCGACGCACAAGCGTCTGACAACGAGGCGGAACTCATTGACCTGATTCTGTTGAACCATAGCCAGTGGTGAGGAGTCGAACCGGTGAACCACTGGCTCCACGGGAGGATCATGTGAGTGATCCTCATGGTTTGAACACTCTATAACCGGCAACCATAGTAGCCTAGTCACGTGATGTCTCAGTAGAGGAGGCATCAGTAAGAGGAGTCTCGGAGAGGGGAGTCGCAGTAGTAGTAACAATATCAGTCATTGTATAAAGAGTAAAGTAGTTAAGTAAAGAAAAGATTATCCTGATGAGGGAGAATCTTCTCTGTTTATATAGTAAAGTTTAGACGCCATCTAACCGACTCAAAGCTGTAAAAGGGAAGGTGGTGTCCATTAAACCCGGCTAAGGTGAAACCAGGGATGTTAGTAAGTAGTATTTTTCGCGCAAAATATTTTTTTTATTTTAAATATATTTTTTCTAGTAACGTAATTCACCCCCCTTTGCAACACACCCTCACTTGGTACACCGCCTGCATTTTGTAAAAATATAATATCTTTGACTTCGAATATAAACGCTAAACATACGCTAAAACATAAAAAAAAATCATTGAGCTTTATTTTGACATGTCTGTCTACGATGCCCTATTGTTCCACAAATTCCACAAGTGGATTTGCGTTTTTTATGTGGCTGTGAAATTTTATCTTCTGAGTCCACGGAATTTTCCAAAAAGGGATTAACATTCCCCAGAAAGCTGGACTTGCGTTCGTTGAATTCCTCATTAGACAAGTCACTAGCGTCGGTTAAACGCTTTTTGGATCTACTGCTTTTTTTGTTCTGTCTGGCATGAGTGACGAGAACATCGCCGAATTGTTTGGCCATTATCGCATATGAATGACCCTGCGAAAGCGCGTAGTTTAAAAGTTTGTCAAAAGAGGCTTTCAAAGGACCAGCCACATCCCCAGGACAATTTTCTAGTAATTTATAATGTGAGGAAGCGAGGCTCATCAAATAGTCGTGTTTTGAAGGCGTACTCGAAT
>JAKTWD010003197.1:0-14952 GCA_030581935.1 Metschnikowia corniflorae | reverse complement strand
AAAAAATACTACTTACTAACATGCCTGGTTTGCACAAATGGGTTTGCTAGTATTATAATAAGAATAATCCTAGTTCACTCTAAAGAAAATGGTTTATCCATTTTAATATAGATGAACCCCATACACATAGATAAACGGAAACAGAATTTACATTAACGTATTTCACTAGCTTTCGCACCACACCGGCACTGGGACACCGCCTGCATTTTGTATGAATATAATATCTTTGACTTCGAACGCTAGACGTACCCTAAAACATGAGAAAAGTTTATTCCCCACTTGGACATGTCTGTCTACGATGCCATAATGTCACCCAAATTCCACAAGTGTTTTTGCGTTTTCTATGTGGCTTAAATTTTATCTTCTGAGTCCACAGAATTTGCATAAAGGGATCAACATGCCCCAGAGAGCTGGAATTGCATTTGTTGAATTCCTCATTAAACAAGTCGCTAGTCTCGGCTATATTCCAGCAAAAATTCCCATGTTTTTGGAATTGACCTTCTTCTTCCCGAGAACTTTCGGGACGTATGGTGAACCCATTTCGATCTCCAATGATTCGTGTACCAATCTTCAAGCCCTGTTAACGTATCAAGCAAGACTGCTGCTCAATGTCCTTGCGTCTGCGTCAGAAGTTCATTAACACCCCCTGGATTGGCCTGGCGTGATTGTCTTTACCCAGATCTTGAAAGACTTTCTTCATAGCCAAATCCATTTTTTCAACATTGCAGTCGACATACACAAACAAGATCCTTGTAGACCACTGTGGACGCGACATACATGTTTGTCGCTCTCGCCCTCGTGACAAAGTCTGGGTGAGCGAACCCCTTCTTGTGTGTTATAAAAGGAAGGTTAGATAGAATTTTCTCCAATCAACACCTTGTAGAGGAAGCCCCAAGTAAGTCAGATCACTCCTACGAATGAAAGACTGTTCGAATGGAAGTATCTTCTGTTTGCTATCTTGAAAATCGCAATCGAATCCATGAATGTGTAATGTGAAGGGATTCAACTTACTATTGCTGCATCGCTCATATTGCCCAATAATGGAGGCTGCTTTCGTATAATCTTCAATCGTGTTTATATGTAAGTTGACGTCATCAACAAAAGCATGATATTTCATTCGCTCTAGAGTAATCCCCTCGTACCTGATCGAGATACCCTCGAGCTGGTTAAGCTGAATAAAAAAAGGTTCCAACGTGAGGTTGAAAATGATTGGGGATAGGGGGTTCTTGACTAGTCCCGCAATTCATCGGAAATCTAATGCCTGGGCAATCGTTGATGAAAATCCGAGCTTCCTGATCTTGCATGATCAGCATCATCGAGTTCGTCATCGCATTACCGAATCCAAATTTTGCTTAGACCGTTCTCGTGTATAAATGAGAAATACGATCAAAAGCTTTCGCAAAATCAGCCATCAATATGGCTTGAACGGAAAAAGACACTTCGCAGTCTTTTTCAATGAGTTGAAGCATTGTGAAAAATTACAAGGTGTTTTGATTAATACGCCTATCCTTCATGAAGCCACGTCAAACTATTACAGATTCTCTACACGTGGACACTGACTTTCATCAAGAACTGCTCGCTTACACTGTTAGCTAGTTCAAAATAAATTCTACCGTGGCAAAGCTCTGATCGGCCTTGTGGTTTTCCTAATCAAACGTTTACATATCGGAAAAATTTGGTGAGTATCAACCAGAACTGCGATTTTAGAAGTCTCGAAATTAGTACGGCTGCAATAGCTTCCGCTTTGCCTTCGTCGCATGACTATAGATCTGTTGTAGTGAGAACTTGGGAAAAAGACTGATTCATACGATGAAAGCCAAATACTGTCTATCGGTTTTGGCTTGGCAAGTGCTTACTTTGGGAAAGGGTTCAGCTTCCAAATCTGGAGAGCTCTGTCTGTTCCTCAAAGCCAGGATTTCTGCATTAATAGGCTGATTTCATCTTTTTCGAAAGAAATAGACATCACCATATGGGGTGATTTGGTCAGTTGCGGGTGATCTATGTTGAGACTGAAACGCAATGAGAACAAGGGTATGGATCATCATATCCATAGACTTGACTACTGGAGTTCAATGACTACAAATCAGCCCGACTATCAGACGGCCACGCAATGCGTCTTGAAAACTACCTGAACCCATCCGCCCCACAAGTCATTAAGTGGCTGACCGACAGACTATATAATCTTCGTAGCCATATTTCGCAGCCATACTTCGCAGCCAGCCAAGGCACCGGAAATAAGAGTCACTCCACACATCCCCCAACGGCCAATTTCCCTAAAGCAAGCATAGAAAAAAGGTCAGCGGGACTATAATATTCTGCTGAAATAGTCACTCTCAAGCTTGCATTAAATTCAAATCATTTTCGTCAGGGCCTAAACTGCTGGGGTAAGTGACCTGCACACAAGCAGAGTCTTGTCTTTCTGGGTCCAGTGCTGCCCATGCCAATAAATCACGAGGCTCCCCAAAAAACATTGTCTCCTAGTCCAGAAGTAAGCAGAGGCGCATTCCCAAATTCGAAATGAGCGAATTTCTTCGTATAGAAAAGAGTTGGCAAACTTTCACTACCCAATACAATTGACGCGGTCTTCTGTTATGTATAGCTGTAGCCTGTGAGTACGATTGAAATACTGTATAATTCTCCACTTTGGGTCGCTTGAAAAAGTCATAGATTACAGGCCCCGCTCTCGGATTCTCGAGCTCGGCAAAGCCTCATTCAGCACCATAGATTGAATTAATTCAAAGCAACTGATCTCATTTGGAGCCAAAGAATATTCCGAGCTTTTTATGTAATGTGAACGCTTTTTTGATTAGGGACTGGCACGACGTGTATTGGCATCGATGTATTTCTCATCACTAGTTGTATTTTGATAATTATATCAATCGCGGGTTCAGTATATTCAAGCGACACTCTAGCAAAGCTTCTAAAGTCTTTCCCTTTTTTTTCGGGGGCTTTCATTGTCAACTTCCATCACAAGCTCAATCCTCATAGCCTGTCGTACTTCCACAGCGTACTCGTCCGTTGGCCGCAGCAGGCTTTTACAGAACGCAAAAACTTCGAATACCAAGGTATTCAGACCGAGCAAAGTGCCCCAATTTCACCACCCAAAATCTCCTCTCTTCTCTACCACCCTTCAAAATCCCCTCTCTTCTCTACCACCGCCATGTCCATACATCACATTTCAGACTCATTTCGCGTCGGCCCCAAATTTCACCTTTTTTTTTTTGAAAGAAACATCATATTAAGGAAAAAAATCATTGGACTAAGTCCGCCGACAAAAAAACTGTATCGCTATAGAAAAAACCATAATATGTCGCAACCATATTTCAGGTGTGTATACTCACTCGGAGATTTCACTCAGAATTCAATCTGCCAAAAACACCCTGCCCAAAATATGATCAACTTCGCATTCATCTTACCTTAGATGTTCAAATGTCATCGACCCATCGGATTAGTCCAATGGAGTGCTTGAGATAATAGAGATAATAGTCTATCCAGTAAGGGACAAGAACCACGCTGTCCTTTTCTTCCCTGCACCGAACCGAATAGACCCGCTTAATGACTTTAACAAACCAGTTAAGGCTTTTCAAATTTTCATACGTGACGTCTTGTGGAGCTAGCATCTCTCGTAAATGCATTGGTTTTGTGTATCCGATTTCGTGCCACCAGTAGTTGGTGATCCCACACTCGTTGTAGAGGTGTCTCAACAAATGGACTGGCTCGACACTCAAGAGGCATAAGTGGCAGCGGAACTGCGGTATTTCATCCGTACTTGTGAAATGTAATGGCACATATGAGCCGAGAATGAGCAATTGGAAGGCTGTGAAATCATTCCTAGCCAACCATTCATGTTTGTGTAGTTTTTTCCAGAACTCTTTCCATCGTCCCGACCGGCTAGCTTCAGGGCAAATCTGTAGGAGTTTGTTTGGTTTAATTGGGGAAAGTTTCAACTGCTTTGACTTGCTTAACAGCTTGAACATGACCCCTCGAAAAGCCGTTAGCTCCTCCTGCGTGATGGTAAATGGGCTCGGCTTCTTTTGTAATCGCTGTCTCCATGAACTGTTCTGGTGTTGGTCTCAGAGTTGAAAGGTGGCTGGCCAGAGGGCTGAAGTAACGCGTTCGTTTCACCACCTTGATCCAGGCTTTTATGTATAATATCTCATTTGACGTAAAGCTCCATGCAAGGTTTTTGAAAAAACTCCCTGAGCGGTCAAATAAGAAATCTGCCCAAGCCAAGTCGCCTCTATTGCTAGCATCCTTTGTGGGATCCTTGTCGAGAGTTCTTCTCATAATTGCACCACCTACCCCAACATAACTGTTTTCTCATCAGGTCCAGCAATTGCAAAATTTAACTCACATTCAGAAAATCATTTGCTAAATTTGAAAAAACTGAAACATTTCTTGAAATGAGTTTCGAGAATATCTTCAATTTTCTTTTTAAAAAAGAAACAGATATGTAGTGAAGGGTGCCGCTTACTGCCTACCTTAGCCTTGGGCGAAAACTATATATTCTATAGAAAAGCTTAACGCTTGATTTTTCCAGATGTATACCGCACATCCAGGTTTTGGTGTCGTCCGGGTTTTGAACCCGGGATTTGAGGTGTATTTGGGTTAAACACCTTGATTTAGCAAGGCAAATATAATTCAAGGGACATACTTCCCGCGAATAATACTACTTGCTAACAGCACTGCCCTTAAAACATCCGTTTTTCAAAAAGTTGAAAAAGAAGTAGACATGTGAACAAGTATTTAATAGTTTCCTCTTCTAGATCCAAATCCTCTTAATTGGAATTTTCAAAAAGTTCATCACTCAAAACTTCACCTCATTACCCCAGCTTGCTATAATAGCAGACTCTATAGAGACGCGCATTCGCGGGTAGACGCGTTTTCAATAGCCCAACAAGCATTGTTTGTTCTTGATTCCCCAATGCTGCTTGGCCTGGAACAATACTTGGACGGTGGCGCTACTTTCACAAACGATGTCTGCGAGGTCTCCTCAGATTCTACTATATACACCGAAGTATCGGACATGGACACAGATCCCATAGAAGACGTTACTGTCGATGATCTTGATCATGTAGAGAGTTCTGCAGTCGCCAAAAGTGCGCCCCGGCCGATCCAGAACGGGCTCATGTCTCTATTATCGGGGAACCAAAGCGCAAAGGGGAATGTTTCGAGAAAAAAGACAAGAATCGCAGCTGAAACTGCGAAACCTGATGTGCAAGCAAACGGCCAGTCTAGCGGAGCCGCCCTGGACAATACGTCAGTCACAGAATCGCCCGATGTGGCGGAAGTGTCGTTTGACGCGTGTGAGTTCGAGAAAAACAACCAGATTCGTCAGGATCTCGAGGATCTAGAGAGGAAAGTCTACTCCACGGGAAGAAGCGTATCGTTACGAGACTTTCTAAGAAAGAAAGAGAACCCACCGCCCAAAGTTATAGATGAGACGGTTATAGTGCTAGCCTCTGATGATATAGAACCTGATTCTGTGTCTGAGCCAATGCCTGATGTCGATCTGTGTGACGATATATCAATAGTTCAGGAAGGGCCGGCCACCAGGAGTCTAGAAGCTCTTTTTCCTGCTGCAAAGTGCGTGAGCGCACGTAATCTCTTCGATTCCTTTGCACCGAAGAGCATAAAAAAGTCGAATGGAGATTGGTCGCTTAAAGTGCGTCTTCGATTGCCTAGTGAGAAACTCGCAGCTATTAAACAGTACGAGAATCCTCTAAAAACAAGAGGCAACGCGACGCTGGGGGACTCCATGATGTCTGCGCTCATGCGAAAGAAGCCGTCGATGAAAGTCACGCTAAAACTACCCAATCTGGCGTTGCGACAGTGTGAAAAGTCCATGGATCCACTATATACCAAGAGTTCGGGAAACCAAGGCGGGAAAAACGCCAACAGCGTGTTTGCCATGATGATGAAAAGCGCCTCTGTCGATGCGAACCCCAAACTCACGAGCATGCAAAAATTAAAAACGTTACATCCGCCCTTCATTATGAGAGATCACATGCACGTGCGTACCCACAAGGAAACGTTTATCAAGAGCACTACACCGGTCACAATAAAGGAGCACAATAGCATAGATTTGTCTGGGGACTTTTGGACAGACCTTGAGCTGGGACGGTCTTCTATTTGGTGTAATTTCACCCCTGGAACCTCGCGGCTACGATTTGAAACTGCCGCACCAAGCCTTACAGATAGCCTTGTCCGCAAACACGCTCCTTTGGCATTCCAGAGTCGACCCCACGAAAAAATCTACTCGGAGTTTATAAACACCGATATCTGCGAGAACAGATTCCTCAATTGGTCGCAGAAGTTCCAGCCCACGGAAATCGAGTCGCTCCTTATCACAGAAGCATGCCGTCTGTCGCTCCTGCGCTGGATCTCCAATGCGTTTGCGGTGTTGGAGACCCAGTCGACGAAAACGCCCCGAAACGTCAAAATCAAGGAGCTTCAAAAAAAGCAAAGAAAACGCGAGGAGTTGGCGCAAAACTTTATAGTCGACGATTTCGAAGACGAAGAGGACTACGAGCTGACCGAAGAGGACGTGTTTGTACCGATATTGATCATTCAGGGTGGGCCCGGATCGGGCAAATCCGCGTCGGTTTATGCGGCAATGTCTGCCATGGACGGATACGTCCACGAAGTGAATACCGGCCAGATCAGGTCACGGAAAGAACTTCATTCTCCACTAAGAGAGTTTTGCACCACCCAGATCATCCATCAAAAGCACGACGAAAGCAAGTTCCAGAAAGGTTTGGTCTTGTTTGAGGATAGTGACGTGTTGTTCGAACAGGACCGCACCTTTTGGGTGGTTGTCCAGGATGTGCTCAACTACTCGCGAAGACCCATTGTGGTGACCGTTCAGGATCTCAGTGTCGTGCCCAGAGCCATACTCGATCTCGCCGAAGAGCAAAATTCCGTGATTTACTTTCAAAGTGCACAACCAAAAGATGTCAGACAGTACCTTTGGCTATGTGCTTATAGTGAGGGGATCAGTTTGTCTTCGGGTATTCTCGATGATATTATAAGAGAGTGCCAGACGACCAGTGGCACGGACTTGCGCAAGGCTTTGATGAGCTGTCAGTGGACATGCCGAGTGAAGAGTTGCAACGCAGGAATCACGCACATTTCGGAAACATGTGATTCTTTTCGTGAAATGCACCTGGATGACGAAAATTTAAATGGCTTGGTCCAGAAACTAGACGCCGTTTCTGTCGCGGACGTTATTGGTGCCCATACCCACTCGTCCATTCTTCACGAAGTGCAACCAAACGAGCTTGTGGACGTCTATGCCATCGACGAGTCTTTGCACTTGCGCCAAAAGACACTACCGCACGAACTCAATATTGGCGAATCCATCCACGAAACAATAGATCCAGGACGAAAAGGAGATGTTTTCCCTGTGTTCACGTTCAACGAGATCCGCACATGTGTGTTGGATTTCCTAGCATCCCGGGCGAAAAAGGTCCCAAAGTTTATCCAGGAACTATATGGCATACGTGTGCAAACGCGGAGCCGGTCCTCTGAGGATTTTGTAGAAGAAAGGCCCGAAACACAGGGCCTTCCAGAGACGTCTGTTTGTTACAGCATGTCTCCTCTGGCTTTTCTTGTTGATTTTGTGCCCATGGCGAGGTACTGGGCAGGGTTTCAGAAAACCATTTGCGCCATGGATGCCGAGAAAACCGGCCAAGACTCAAGGCAATTACAGGATTATCTTGGATGGCGCAAGTTTTATGACAACGTGGACGAGGTGTTGAAAACCGGGTTTTCTAAGCCTTCTTGATGGAACTGAAAAAACGTTAGATTAGTACGAGATGTGTCACGCACGAATTGTGTTCGGAGATGGTACACGTTCTACAATTGCTTGGGTTTGTTCGAGGATGGCCGATGTGTATCAGCCGAAAGCTTGCATTTCCTGAAGTGCCTCGTTTCTTGCTTTTCCGTGTGTTCTTTCATATAACGTCATGTCGTGGAACGGATGATCAAACTGCCCTGACACACCTTTCGTGCGCTTTCCTGGACTTGAACTCCCTACCTTCTGTTGGTCACAATTACAGAGTTTCACAATCTGCAAATAGATTGAAACTATTGATTCGGTCGGAAGCATGGAAACGAAGATTCCCTGAACTTTTGAACAATTGCGAAATCATACAAAGCAAAGCCATACCACAGTGAATTTTTGTCAGGCGAATGATGTTTTGCGGTTCTTCTTGTTACTTCTTCTTCATTTGAGATGATCGTCGCCAAACGTGTTATCCGAGATTGTTTACAATAATGATTGTCTCGGACTTATGACAGTTACTCCAAGTTCCAACCCGAGAAAGGATGAGCTCGTCACCGGCCTTTCGGCTCAACAGTCCCCAGTGACATGAGAAATCAGAACAAACTCTAGTTTCTGCATAACCAGTCAGCTCAAATCAAAGCAGGATTTGATCCAGAGACAATCATCGTGGCTGGGTCTCGTTTTACACCAAGCCAGATCTAGTGAAGGAAGTTTGAACCCGATTGCGCCATTTGCTGAGGAAAGTCTCATGGTCAGATTGGCTTCCAAAACAACATACTCAAGGTCTAAAGTCGGGCATTTTTTGAATTGGTTGAAGACATTTCCGCAAGACTGTCTGCTATACCACTCGACAATGCGCAAACGTTTCAGCTGTTTCTAGACTTGATAGAAAAGCCTATCTGGAGAATAGCACATACTAGATCTCATTGTCGAGGGACACGATGCAGCGCAGACTCATGCTTTGTAAATCGAATCGAACTTTGACAAGATTTACATTTTTGCAAGTTTTCAGAACTATCAGAAAAAATGGTGATGGTGTTCCTTCATCCCCGGCTACTCTCATGACGGTATCAGGCACTGCAACATTGAGCTACGCTATTTCAAGAGGTGTTGTGAGATTCCGCTTTTGAACAAATTCACAATGACAATAAGTATTCTATTTACGGATCTCGCACGATTCAAAATGAATTCTCAGGGGAGGATCCCCACTAATAGAGGGTATCCCAGGTGCGGATAAGTTTACTACTACTTTGTATTTCTGAGGCTAATGGTTTCCATTATATACGAATGTTTGATGGTAACTGCCCTACTTGGTGGTAATGTCGCTCAATCACTTACACTTGCTTCTCATTTCTTCCTAATCAGATTGCGAGAAATGTGGTACTATCGATACCCACTTGAAGTTGTGATTATCCTAGTAACTCGCAACATTGATTAGGTGAGTGTCGATCTAAGTCGATGTGAGCGTATTGTCTATGGCATATAGAGGTGAGTTGTCTATGTGCATACAGAGAGAAAATGATACAGTGTGAGTTGAATTGTGGAAATCCATAGACTATAATTAATCTTCTTTTTCGATTGGAAAATCGTCGTATAGTATGGACGGTGTGCCGAGTTACTGAGCTATTATATAGTAATAATTGAACAAAGGTAGACTGAAGGGCACAGTCCTGAATATGTATAGATACAATATGCGCGAGTGGCTCTAATAAAGAAGGAATATGAGCTGGCAGCTCATTACTTAGCTAATTCATGTGAAATATATGCATAAGATGAAATGAACACCTCTTTCGGAAAATGTAGTACATTCGAATGCTCATTACCGGAGTTATCTTCACATACTGAAAGTAGAGATACATATCCGAATCTAGAGCTGAAAGGAGTGGATCAAGCTTTATCAAAGAGAAGACATAAATCTCATTTATGAGAATCCTTCAAATTTGCAGAAGCTTTATCTCTAATAACCCAACTGCAGACTAAGTTGTATATTGTTAGAGCCTATCTGAGTAAATGCCCATATCAGATCTCGAGGCCAAGGGCCTATCAAAGAGTTAGCTGGGAGGCTAATAGATCAAGGATTCGCCGCGAGAAACAATTATAGTATGGTTTCCCAAATATAGACCAACTAATCTAGCCATTCTCTTTGTACGATTCTTAGATGATGCAACTCTATGGTTGATGGCACTGACGTCAGCAATAGATGTGTATCAATAACAATGTGTATGGCTTTCTGGGAATCTGGGATCAATCAGAAGAATACTCAAGCAGATGTGAGCTTGTTCAGTCCAACTAAATTCAAGGTTATTGATGAGCTGATACTCACATATACAGCAATTTACTCGGATTGAGCCTTTCAAGATACCTCTTTTGGTATTTGATGTACAATAGTAATAGAGTGGTTACTCCCGATACTGAAATCCGTGACCATACAGATGTGCCCCAATTTGGTCAATGATCGAAAAATCATGCCAAGTTCTTTAACATTTATGCAAAGCAGATGCAGTCGATGATCTCTGAGCCATGGACAACTTTGCCAATTCAACTGGTTCTCCTCAGAATTCAGCACCTCATAGTCCGCAAGATGTTATCCACATGAACAATCAATCAACTTATGATTGATTGATTAATCACACTGATCGCGTGCTGCGTACACTATGTATCAAAAGTACAATAATCGAAACCTTTTGAGGACCAAACCCAGCAATGAAGTCCATCTATACTCCATATGAATCATGGGCAGATTCATGCTGTCTTTCTTGAATAATTTCAGACAATGTTCATCCAAGTACAGGAACTTGACCCTTTGTGGCGATTTTTCAAAAGTTAAAAAGGTCAGATTCACTACCACTGGAATTTTTGCCGTGACTTGTCACTTCTTCTGGCAATAAAGTCAAGTGCGAAATTTATGAATGCTTCGAAGCTAAGTAGAAACCTGTCAGCACTGCTTAGATAAAGTCGGTCCTAAAAGCGGGGAGACATTATTGAGAAAGCATTCTGTGGCTCTAGAAAGCACGAAAGCGAAATCCATCGGTGCATATAAAAAACCTAGCAATTGTGGTTTTTGCCACAGTATTCCCACCGTGCTCGGCCACCGCGACGCGCAATTTTGCAACCTCAAATCTCACACGAAAACTTTGGAAACAATAAAGAGTATTTCAAGAAAGGTTATCCAGTAGTTAGAGGACACGATCTAGATGTGTTCTCAGAAGCGCCAAAATTCCCACACAGATAGGGCCGGATTTGCGCCAGATTCGTGTTTAACTCTCCTGTTGTATATCTGTCAATGAAAGCGTGTCTTTGGCCTCTTCGAGAAAAGGTCAATTTTCAGAATGAATCTTCTTCCACACCGTGACCTATTAATCTTAATTCCAGCCATAGTTCTGGTGTACGTTTGGAGTGTATGTCTTTCGCTTGCACCAACAGTGGATTCCGAGGTCGAGCTGATTGTATGGTGTCAGGCTAAGCTAGGCGAGCGTGTTCTGCGTGAGGTTAAATTAATTTGAATGTGTGGAAAAATGGCCTGGAATTGGGACTTCTGTAGCTTTGCGGCTGTTGTGTTTCGAGTTAAAAATTCAAATGGAAAGAAACTCGGTCACGTCCCGAAAAAGAATCAAGAATTGCATGGACGGATGAGTTGGTGGAAGAGTATAGCCAGTGATGCTAGTCTCAATTCGCGCGTCATATGCATCATTATAAAAAATATCATAACTAATATAGTAATGATATGGCCGTGATACCGTCGCGATTGATAGTCAGTTTGAGATTTAGTGTCCAGAAATACAAGTTGCTGTATGAGGTTAGGCTGAGGCCTGTAAAAAATGATTTCACCAAACGACTTTGAGTGAAGAAGTATAACGTCGGACATATAGCACTACACAACAGAAGACTGCGTCAACTGTCTAATAGTAGAATTATGCCGACTCTCTTGTATCCCCAGATTTCCATTCCAGATCTGGGAATATGGCTCAGTGTCATTTCCAAATTAGCAAACAATTATTTGGAAAGACTGGGATATTGGAATGGCAGGCCCAAACCCACACTCTGTGTGCAGGTCACCTACCCCAGCAGTTTATGCCCCCACGAAAATTACTCAAATGTCCCGAATTTTTGTAAGAGTTGAAATAGCGTGGTATCTGAGTCCTTCTGGCCTGATCTATGTAGTTGCTTTGGGGATCTGATTCTCGGGGGTGTGGATGAGTCTTATTTCCTGTGCCTTGGCTGGCTGCGAAGTTTGGCTATGAAAATAATAAAGCCTGGCGATCGACCACTTCACGATTGGTGAAACGGATCGGTTCAGATTTTATTAGGATTCATCGCGGCTGCCAAAAATCACCTTTTACTCCCCGTAGTCACATCAATTGCTTTGATGATTCATACCCTTGAACCATGTATGAGGTGCGCTCACGAGTCACTTTATGGGCGAGCGCCTGCGCAGATTGAAAGAGCTTGGGTGACATACCTCCCTTTGCTTTGCTTGTTCATATAGTGATGCACAAACCTTGAGGCAACTTCAATATCACCTGATTAGGGTCATGGGGAACAAACCAGCGATTTTGAATGCACTTATGATGTACCCTGCCTGAAGGCGTTCTTTCCAGTCTCAGACTCAAACACATTGATATTGTGCACCCTCAATTACGCTCTCTCACTCATACGCTTTTTGTTTCCTCGTTTCAAATCTGAAATACATGCAAGATAAAGTAGCTGGAGACTATGGGAAGCATGCGGTAGCATGCATTGTAGTTTTATCTTATGTCTTTCGCATTAAAGCAAGAGCCCTGAGTTAAATGACTCTTGTGTCCTTCAAGAGTAAGAGACGGTGTTGTCCCGTCACATTCAAAGTCGTTGAAAGAATGAGATTTTCGTCGGCCATCAGCCATTAAAGAGCAGGTTTGTTATTAGCCCATCTATTTGGGCTACAGCGAATCCTTGTACTGACCCCCTTGCAACTTAGCGGCTTCAAAGATGACAACATTTCTCGTTTATCTTTGAGCGTAGGAGGCACAACACTGAAACGTAGTTAAACCGCCCATTAAGTTAACGTAATCTCTAAAGTTGAAATCGTTACCCAACCATCTTTGCTGCTTCCAGCTAACTTGACTGTCCATGCCAATGGTCTTGGAGAGTGAATCTGGGCACGAGAAAACGCTTCGCTAACTCACGAAATGATACTTTTTTATCATGTGTCTTTTACAGCAATGGCTAACTGCTTAGCACCTTCTTGCTCTAACAAGTTTCTCGGTACGCTTCCGACATTTGTGGTGCAGAATGTTGAGTTTAAAGTTGAATAGTCAACAAACGCGCGCCGCCCATCGCAGTGGCCGAGTCCGTGGGTGGCCGAGGTCTGATATACTGTAATCAAATTTTGACAGTGAAGTGTGACATGAAGACATCCCAGAATTCAGTATGGTACCATCCCTCAATCAAGAGCTAATTCACATAATCGATACACATTCTGACTTAGTACTATCGCATATGGAACCAAATAAGCTTTGGGATAATCACACACCTGTGGGCAGTTTCTCATCCTTTCACGATCAAATGGATAAAATAACTCCCAATCCAGAGAAACCCCACTAAATAACCTTGGTTTTGGACTTCAACCTCCCCCCGCCAAAGGACCGGAGGGATCTGTGCTTGTAATCAGAAGACTGTAGCCTTCTCCATGCCTCTTCAATGTGATAAGGCTGGAGCGGTTTCGCCAGCTCGTCTGGATTGTCAAACAAGTACTTTCGTTTTTTCGCCAATTCCTTTGTCACAGACCCGATTTTCAGGAGCGACTGTTGAACCAACCGGTCCTCGGATGCCTTGATGGCCATGGCCTCCTCGGTTAAAGAGCACACTATCTCAAAGGTGAGAAAGCCTAGGATATCGATGACATCGTCGTTGGGACGCAGCTCGCAGATCTGGGATATTTGTGCCCACTCCTTGAACTTTTTCGCCTTGCGGAACGTGAAAGAAGCCTGCCGACATTCGGACCAGTGCACATACTCCTCTTTGGTCATGTGTTTTGTTCGATCGTCGGCCATCTTAAGTCTTTTCACCGACGCCAACGTCGCGGCCTTCTCCTCGTCATCGACTTCCTCGGCCTCCTCGGCCGTTTCCAAGTGCTGCTCGCTGAACATGAACTGCACTTCCCAGGGTAGTCTGATCTTCAGTTTACGATACCGCGTGATCATTTTCAGCTGGTCGTTTCCCGCAGGATTAGCCGCAGACGCCCCCGTTTCCTGCTCCATCAAAGACTCGGTCCCGCCGCCTTCATCCTTGGTGTTTTTGCGCACATCTTTCCACGATAAGTAGGTGATCAATCTTGTCACTTTAGCACGATCGTGTCGGATTAGAAAGATCACATCTTCGGGTGCAATCGACCGCGTTCCCCTCGTAGCCGCGGTCCGCGTAGCCTGTATTAGTATCTCTATCACCTGGCTTCGTACAATGTCTTCAATAAGGGAAGTTGTTTCGATTGGGGGGTCGTTAGTTTCGCCCGAAACAAACATCATTTGTTGGACCTCCACCCGGTACCGAGCCCTTTCCACACTTGACATTTGGTGCTAGTTGGAGTAGATTGTGGTTTTGGGTATGTTGGTGATGGCTGTTTGTACAACGGTGGTTAGTATACAGTGTATACTTGTATAGGATTTATATTATTACAGTAGATCTGAGGGTCTTTATGGCAGACATTAGGTATGCTGCGCGCACATTGTAGTGTAGCCGAGGTGGCTATAGAAAAGAAATGGACCAAGACAAGTTCCATTTTTTTTTTTGCTAGATTGGTTTTTGCATTGCTTGATTTAATGATTGCTTTGTGCTGGTGTTTGTACTTGTGAAAATTTGTTCAGAACCCTAGAGACAGAGATTTATACATCGTAAAAGTGATATAGTGGCAGACCAAATAAGTAAATTGAAAAGTAACGAGGAAGGAAAAATATATTTAGGTAAATCGTTTTTTTTTTTTTTTGAAGAAACATAATCAAAACACTATGGAGTTTTTCACAATGCTCGAACTAATTGAGAAAGACCGCGAGGTGTCCTTTTCTTCGACCTATCAAGCCATATTGATGGCTGACTTCACGAAAGCTTTTGATCGTATTTCTCATAAATACATGAGAGCGGTCTTAGCAAAATTTGGATTCGGTAATGCGATGACGAGTTTGATGATGCTGATC
>JAKTWD010003196.1:0-16080 GCA_030581935.1 Metschnikowia corniflorae | reverse complement strand
AAAGAACGTGTTGACGTGAAGGCCTCTACCATGGCAAAGCATGCACCGATCCAGAAACTGTAACATGCATCGACTAACTTGTTTGATCTCCCCAGAAACCCGCCCTCTAGATTATATTGGCGAGAAGAAAGCCAGTGGATCAAACCTTCCAAGTTTACAGAGTTGAGACCATTGTTTGGCAAAAGAAAGAGCGAGGCGACAGCGCAAAAAGTGTAACCTCCATGAGCTTCGGCATCCGGCACTCCCGCAAACCCCCCTTCGTAAGTTTGAGATAGGAGAATCCAGTCCTGCGTCTTTTCTAGGAGCGAGTCGGAGGCAATGTCAAGAAGCGTGGCCACTACAATTACGCAGTACGTGGAGCGGGTATCCCTTTCGCCGCCAAAGTGCATTGAAAATGAACCGCTTTCATCTTTCAAAGAAAAAAACCATTGTTGAAGACCTTTTCTTATCTTCAGTAGCAAGGCATAGTCCTCCACGAGGCAAAGCGCCAATACAGCAGCGTAGGTTGACGCGACATGGCCAATACGATCGTTGGGGCCACCGGCAATCCCGCCTAGGCCATTGTCAATGACCAAAGAGGATATTTTATCAGACACCTGCTGCTTCAAGTCGTCACTTGGCGGGTTCCCGCTCAACACAACATGTGCATTCACAAGCCAGTATATCATCCATGAATGATTGGAGTCTAGCATGAAGAAAGGGGGAGGTAGCGGATGCAGTAGCGATCTTTCAATATAGCTGAGATGGAGCTCGGTATCCAATTCTGTATCTAGAACTTTCCCGTCTTCGCCTGGTTTTGAGACTTCCTCGTACATCTCTCGAATGGTAAACTCTACCTCTTTTTGAGCAGAAGTTGTGTCGCAGACATACGAGTCTTCACAAATCGGCAAAGCTCGAAGCATTGTCTCCAAATGATTAGTAATGTCTGGCCGAAGTAGGCTTTCGAAGCTGGATTCAGAGGCAACTTTTTTGTGTCTTAGCATGGCGAGAAGATAGTTGAGCTTCTTTATATCCTTATCCATTATGTTTCGAGAAGTTGCCTGATCCGGAACGCACAATGCAGATAGAGGTGGCATAGAGTTCGCGCGTTTCAAAGATAGAGCCGTTTCTTCCGGATCTGGGCCAAAGCCTCATTTTGTGAAATTTCCATGGCCAAAGCCTTGATTCTTATGGGCCTACAATTTTGCTTGAGTCGTCAAGATATTAAATGCATTTATGCAAGAGCTGTTTGATCAACCAGGCCAGCCAGGCTATTGGATCAAATTGCTCACTATATAGTTCAAAATGCTCTCGTAGCAGAATATAAACTGGTCCAAGTTTTGCACCATTGAGATTCTTTGTTGTCGTTGGAACTGAACAGACTTGTAAACTAAGTCATCGTCACCCCAAGGGTCGTAGTGCTTGCGAAGATTGTTCGCATTCTCGAAACTGTCCACCACCATGTCCATGGTGATGTAGCACCCAGTGCGACCACAGCCTGCAGAGCAATGCACGAGTACATCCCATGGTTCCTTGGTCCTCACCGAAGAAGGCTTTTGACCAGTCAAAGGAGCCAACTTTTCGTTCTTCGTTTGCATCAAGTCAAACACCGACCTCAAATCGTCGGGCGTTCCGAAATCGGGCCATTTTTGGTATGCAAAGTGGTATACAGCCCTGCTTGTACCGTTCTTTGAAAGCGTGATTTCCCGCAAGGTGAAGCTATCGCGCTGCTCGCTGCTTCTGATCTTGATCAAGAGCTTACTCTTCTCCAAGATCTGGTCGTATTCGTAGTAGGGTCTTTCACCAAAAACGGGTGCGGTCGCGAGACACACTATTGCTTTCACCCCATTGTACCAGACGGTACTCCAAAAGTCGTCTTTTGTGCTGTTCAAAGGACTCTGAGTGGCAATGTACCTGCGCTGCGAAAGCCGCTCGAAAGAGATGTAGTTGGCGTTGAAATAGTCTTCGCCGTTTTCTTTCTTGCGCGGGCACGAAGGCGACGAAATCAAGTGCACTCTAGAATGCTCGTAGGGCCAGATGTTGTTGTACCTATTCTTGTATCCGTACTCCACACCTTGCGGAATGGTATACTCAATCGGGTCACAGCAAGGGCAGAGGGTCAGAGGTGTGCCATATCCGCTGCCTCCATGTAACTCCTCATCCAAATTGCGACAAAGTTCAGAATCCTTGTCTATGTTCGAAATGGCCATACGTAGACGCACCTGCTCAGCAGCCTCAAGTCTACTGAACATGTCATTGAACCTTTCCACAATGAGCTGGTTGCTGTTCTCCTTTCCATAGAAATCGGAGAAGAACAGGAGCCATGTCGGGAGACGAGACCTCTTTTCTTCAAAATGCTCGGGGTAGTGGAAATTGTAGTGGTATGAGGTCAGGGTGTCTATTCTTGGGAGATTCTTCTTGATCGACATCAAAAGCTTGTTATCGGCACTTGTTGCCGAGGGCAAACTGAAGCCGGTCAAAAATGGCATCCCATCACAAGTTTGGGTAGATGTTTGCGGGCCGTTCTTTGCGAGCATGTGATTCGTCTCATTCGCAGATCTGGCTGAGTCTGGAGTGGCAGGTGACATCGGAGAAGGTATACACACAGTCAGGGAACTTTCGACAAGCTGCGAATTCACACGGTCAAATCCACCCCTGATGTAAAAAAGCTCAAAACGGCTGTGAGAAAGAAACTTGTGCAAGGTATGGTATAGCTGAAAGGAGACATGTTGGTCTACACTGTGCGAGTCGTAGAAGAGCACCTTCATCTCTTTATGTTCGTCCAAAACAGTCGATTTCAAGGACGAAGGCAAATTGCTGGCATTGATGACATGTTCTAGGTCGTACTTGGGTCTTTTCAAGATCGTAGATGGCACGCATATGTTGACCGAAGCCTTAAGATGCAGGGTAGAGTACATGTTGAAAGGACGAACATCGATCAACAAACGATCTGGATCTTTTTTTGTGAATGAGGAAATTCTTGAGCAATCACTGGCCTCAATTGGAGTGACACCTTGAGGTAGTTCCTCAGCATGGAACTTGGACGTGGGAGATACACCTGGAGTGGCCATAGACCTTGGTTTTAGACCGGACATGTTTCTCAATGCAGATGTATTTAGCGACAAAGACCGCTTCACAGGTGTGGGTGGCTGTTGGGTGATCGTGGGGTCAGCCACAATCATCGGAACAGATGGATTCATCATGGTATTAGCCATCCTATGCTATCCGTGTGGAGCAGTTCTTTTGAACCTAGCAACGCGATTTTGCGGTGCAAACAGATGGAATCGCTGAAATATCAGTATGAAATTCTCAATTTAGCAAAAAATTCTTTGAGGATTTCCAACAGGGCAGTGTTATCGTTTAATCGGTTTCGGTCAACGGCCAATTGCTCTTGCGGGGCAGATCGGGCAACGTCTCGATAGGCGCCGTGCGGAATCTCTTTTTATTTTCAAGATTTTTTCAGAACACCGCAGTTGGGATAATGCTGGGTGCTCCGCAATGATCTCCGTCAAGCAACAATAAAACCTATGGAATAACAAAATGTTGATTCTTTTGCAAAACGGACAAATCTCGGCAAGATATACATTTCACCTCCGAGAGTCTCGAAACGCACGATGTTCGAAACCATGCATGAGACTGCCGGCAGCCGTCCGCAAGCGCCATCCAGAAATCTAGAGGCGTCCATGGCACTATTTTTGTTCGTCGGACTGCACATAGGCTTTTCTACAGGCACTCGCGCGTCAGAGGAGCAGGCTGGCTGATAACAAAGGGAGTAGGGGCGCAGGTAAATGCCTCGACGCGTCCGCCTCGGGCGCAATAGATCTGGTTAATGCTGCGGGCGAAATTGAACAGGATTTGCTCATAATTCACAAATCAAGTATTTACCTGACCTTTTCTCTATGATTCTGGGTGTGCGTGAAGTCTTACATTCTTCAGCAATCTTCTACGAACGGCTTGATCAAAGTGCATGCTGGGATTCGCAGATTACGTCATCGAGCATTCTTGCATGTGAGCCCGGACCTCGCTTGTTCTAGAGCGCTCGAAAGTTCAAAACTACGGTGGCGGCGCCCCCAAGTGGAACCGCCTGGATAGCAAAGAGAACTAATAATAGAAGTTCCATGCGTTTCAGACACTTTTTGCACTTGCATTGAGTTGCTATTTCCTTGGAATCCACTCTGGTGGTTCTGAAATCACGAGGCCCATCCCGTTGACAATTGAATGATTTCAGTAGTGCAGACAGAACAAGCATAAGCTCAAGCTCAGTCGCAATTTGTGAGAATGGCAAGACGGGTGACGTCAGAAGCTTGTTTCGCCAATCATTTGAATCTTTCTTACATACGAAAGTTTGAATACATCTGTCGTACCGATGATCATACGGTCCCACATCATGGTCTGACACCCTTTCCTGTTTACAACCAGGGGTATGGCTGTTTTTTGGGCGATAGAGTTCACGTGCTCTGGGATAACGCTCGGAGATGTTCGGAATTGTTCGGGATACTCGGAATAGTGCCCTATCTTTGCATTCGTGCAATTCCGTGTGCGAGAGACTTGTACTCACTCAATTTTATCGGGGATATCATCGATTTTGAGTTTAAATGGAAACTCGTTACTTTGAAATTGTCTGAATGTTTCATCCCGCTCAATTTCATAAAGCGCTTTTATTAGCTCGCGTGAGCACAACCACTCACACGGCATTGCCAATGATATAATCGTTTTTGGCTTCACTTATTCTCTGACTCTAATCGATTTCTCACTTTGTAAAAACTTTGTTCAAGATCAGTTGAGACAAAAACTCGAATTAGCTTTAGAAAGGTAACGCAATTGTGCTCAATTTTACGCAACTATTATGGCAGCATGTATGGGTCCCAGAGCCTCTGCGATTGTGTTTCGTTCTTTAGTCTCACCATAAAAAGCACCGCGAGCAAGTACGAGCGGAGACTTTTCGGGCCTCGGGTCTTTCGGCTCTGTTGGTACTCCGGCATGTCTTTGAGCAAATCGATTGTTGTTTGGTCCTGCGCACCAAATAGAATCTCCTCAGTCAAGTCTTCCGTAGAGCTTTGCCATTGCCCATTCAGGGAGTCACAGTAATATTTGGCCACACCCATGCTGGCCTTGAGCTTTTCCTCGAGTATCCTGATACGTTGATCCTGGATTGAGCTGAGGAATTGCGCCCTTTCGGCTATTTCACTCACACGGCCTCGAAGCTCACGATTCTCTTCTTTGTATTTCTCAACTTCTATTTCTAAAGTGAGTCGTGCCGGTTCTTTTGCGAGTTTATTATGGTCGAGAGAACTGTCCCCCACCGCTTTGTAATTCAAATAATTGTTTCTCTCAATTCTAGAGGTGGCTTGGCGATGTAGTAGTTCTTGTCGCTCATGGTCTTTCTCCATAATCGCCAATCTGCTTTTAAGATCGCCGTTTGCTTCATGAAACGCTGAATTTTCGCGTTGGAGTTCGAGAACTCTCGCCCTAAGAGTCTCAATTTGTTCGTTTTGTTGCTCTATTTTCGAAGTGAGAAACTGTCTAGCCTCACCATGCCTTCGTGTATCGGCCTCTCTGGCTGAAAAAATGGCAGATACATCTCCTTGACTCTGTTTACTACTTTGAGAATCTTTCACATGAGAGTCTGCAAGTCTCGTGGGCTCCTGCCTGGTATTCCGTATCTCATTCACTCTACTACGGAACTCATCAAAAAGGTTTTTTTCCAGTTCGGTGCCAAGTTGAAAAGTCACGCGGTTGCTCCCGGGATTCGCTTTCTGCTTAGACACTTCAGAGAGAAAGTGTCGATCTGGACTAACATATCTTCTCGAGGTTGGCTTGGTGGCATACGCAGAACTATTCCCAGTTTGTCCAACGCGTGAATATATGCTTTTCTCATCACTATCCCTGGAATGAGAGCCCTGTTTGTTTTCATCTAGATCTGCCAAAGGCTGGCCGCGCCTGCGCGTGCTTGGGTCACTACGAAATCCCAGAAGTTTGCCTCGAAGCGACTGTAAGGATTTTTCTAGTGATTCATTTGATCTTCCAACTGGAGACGGCTGGGTACTTTGCATTGAAGCTGTACTATTCTTTTTGGTCAGCAATAATCCAGAGTCAGAAATTTATTTATTGTTCTAAGATATCATGAAAACCCCGTCAACCTAATCACCCAACACTTGTAAATGTTTTCTTCGCGTCTGTTGGATTACTCGATCGTCTCTACATTTCCATGCTTTGGTACCGCGTTTCGCGATGCAAAAAGCTCAGGCGAAAGGTAAACATGCAAATACTAGGGAACCAGGGACAAAACTGAAAAGAAAAACGCTGAAAAACGAGAGGTGCAAAACGCTTATTGCAGCATCTAGCTAAAATCAAAGACTTATTATTTTACTTGCTTTGCTAATTCACACTTTGGCCGCACACTACCAAACTCAATAGTATAATGGCTCGCAAAAGACTCGTGAGAAAGCAGCCACTTTGGGACAAAATCAGGTCATATCCTTTGGATTTGCTCCTATCCATCAACGAACAAAGACTCTCGATCGACTGGGACGACCACGTGCCGCAATGCTTGCCGTTCGGCACTTTGGCTTCGTTGTTTTACTTGGTTCTATGCAGAATCAGATCACACTACATTACTGTCGATGTCAAAAGAGATAACTCTCTATTTCGGTCCGACTACTCGACCTATCAGCAGGTGGTGTCTCGAGCCGTGAGTGGAGGTCAGGCAACCCCCATTGCCATTCCAAAATTCAAGAACGAAACCATGGCACATACCTTGCTATGGACGGTAAACCTGATGCTTATACTTTTTTTCACTGCATCCCTTGTCAATGCTTTGAACGTCTATTTTTTTCCATATAGGAGCTACACACTTCTCAGCCGCTCGACCGACACACCCAAGCCCAAGGGCACCGCTGTGACCAAACAGAATGTGTCCAGTGCAGCGCCCAAAGGAATATTTTCGGGATTGTACGCGTATTTCGAGGGCCACTCCTACTATGAAACCGATGTCGAGTCAGATGCCGACACCACGTATGAACCAAGAATCCTCGAAAAGGATGTGTGGAGACTTTCCGTCTGGGACCCTTCACCTTTTCTGTTATATGCGGCAGCTTCCTTCTCGCCCATTGTCTTACTAATGGTGTGGCTCTTAAGCTCCTCGGCTTCGTTTTGGAAGATATGTATCTTCATTGTGTCAGCCAACGCTTCGGCTGTCTACCTTGCCTCGAAGTTCTTGCTGTTGATCTCGGACAAACAGATCATCTATCAGGAGACGTTCAACGAGTACAACAAGAAGTACGTGATCCCCAAGACATCGGTACTAAGAAAAGATGCTCATGTTGATGCCACTCGTGGACCATACGCCCCAGCAAGCAAAACTGTGTATAACGACCCTGTGGGGCATATACAAAACGAAGTCGCCTTTGTCAGTCACGATATTAATGGTGGAAGACACAAGAGTGTGCGAGCCGATTATTTGGATGTAGTGCCGTCTCGGCCGCCTTCTCCGTCGAAGCATTTACCTCAAAATACCGACTTTTTCCTGCACTCGTCGAGCCGAAACGGCAGGTTTGACACCTCGTTCCACAGCATCAGCGAAAGGCAAAGCTTTTACGACGATACCGCCGACCGGCACAGTCAGGTCATGCTGTCGACGCCCTATGCGCGGAGAACCGGAAGGCAAGATACATTTTCGCGTGCCAATGAAACCTTTTCCAGGAACTACGACTCAATGTCTCAAAGCTCTTCGCGCGCACCGCTGCCGTTCAAGTCTCCGTCCAGGTTGGGATACAATCCGAATATATCGTACAGCGATCGCACGCAGCTTTCTCCAAACAGGTCGAGCAGACAGCTGTCGCCACAAAGAAGTCCATCTCCGTCCAAGCGAGTGTGGCACTGAGTATATCAAACTTAATTTTCTTTTCTTTGATACTCTAATCTTTTCGTCTTTTCGCTTTTTCACCATTTCATCCTTTCACCTTCTCACTTCTCAGCACTTTTCATTAAAACTCAGAGGTCATGGAATCCAAAAAAGTAGCGCGAGAGGGAGGCCAAGACGCCCAACTTATCTTCGTTCTTTTTCTCGCCTGGTGCCTGGCCCTTGGTCTTGGCATTCAAAAACAATCCTGTACCGTCCTTAATGTCCAAGCGCTTTACGTACGAATTTTGGATATCGTTTGTGTCCCCGGACAGTGGTTTATCTGCCTGGTTTGTTTTCTTCTCGGAAAGCAGCTGGAAGCCCCCACCGATATCTTCCAGTACGCTCAACTTTCTCTTTTGAAGCTTCTCGATGGCATCCTTGGTGTACGGAATCACACCAATAAGAACTCCATTGAATACTTTTCCCGATTCTTGCAAAGCGTCCAGTGCCGAGGTAGGGTTGTCGTAGGTGAGTTTCACCCATGAATTCCCACTGAAAATAGGGAGGGACGTGGCCGGTACTGCTGGTTTATTTACGGTTTCGAAAGCTCCAGCGGGCACAATCGACAGTATGGCATTAGCTTGCGCACCCTTGGATGGTTTCAGCGCCTCAAAGTGCTCTAAAATAGTGCCGAATTCAGAAAAGTACGCGATCACTTGGGACGACATGGTCTCGGGGTACCCGAACACTAAGATTGCAGACTCGTGGTGCAGCAAAGAAGGATGTTTGGCTTTTTCATCCTCGGCGGATTGAGAAACATCGCTTTTCTGGTGAAACGCGTTCGCAAACGTCTGGGGGTCCTTGTTGATGAACGATGTCGTGTGCTGAGAAGGCTTGTTGAGCAGAATGATGACCTCGTCGTTGAGATCATAAAGCGACCGTGCCGGCGGCAAGTCCTCGGTGTCGTTGTATAAGGGGATGTCGTCATTATCGAAGTTCTGCGTGGTGTCGTTGACGTCTCCGGTCAAAAGAAGGCTCAGTGTATCGGCATGGCTAACAGAGCTGTTTCTATGGGCAGTATTGCCGAAAGAAATCAAATTGAAGTCGGTTGAGTTGAACGTACTGCTGCTTGCACCTGCCTGGTTGGATTTGGCCGACTTCGACTCTTTTTTATTCGTGCTGGAACCACTCAACTGGAACGCAAGACGCTTTTTAGGTACGAGATGGTTGGGAATCACTCTCTTCGCCGGATTCTGGAACCACGTGGGCTCTTTCCCCTGAGTGGCAGTGTTTGTGGAACTTTCTTGCAGACTGAGAAAAGAGCTCATTGTGGGAATGTAGTTTTAAGTATGTGACAGCACTGGGAGTATGGGATTGTATTTGGTTAGAACTCCTGGGCTGGTTGCTTGATGTATGGCGTGCGCGACCCACACCATATTGTCAAGTTTCGAGGCTCTAATCGTATGGGTGCGAAAACGTAGCACTGGGAATGAGCCTGATAGAGGCAGCCAGACTTTTCCAGGCTGATGGTTCCTTTTTGGTTGAAATTTCCGCATTATTGAGAAGCTTTGTATAATTGATTCTGCCCTATGGCCGGATATATTGCTAGAGGAAAGAATTAAATTTTCATAGCAGATTTCGTTATCACAAACGACCAATCCACTTAAATTCTGAGCATTACAGTCACAATTGTTCATGAGAACGTGGTCTGTGACAACACACGTGAAATTCCCCCGTTCAAGGATTCTTTGCACCTTTTCGAACCTTTTTATCGAAAGAAACTATTTTTATAAAAATGACTGCGAGGACCTCGAAACGCAATCAGTGGGAGAATTGATGAATTGCTCGTAGAGCTTGTTGAAAGGTGGCAATGTTGACGTCTAGGGTAGCTAACAAGAGTATCTCCAAAATACCCAGTGTTGGTGTTGGTCAAATACAACTATGACTCTCCAATCTTTTCAGCAATGCCTTTCTATGAAATTATCTGTTGAGTCATACAATGGCGTGTGGGTCAAAAGTATCACTCTCTTCAATCTCCGATGACCAATCCAAACAATCGCAATAAAAACTAGCATCATATCGGGTCAAAGTAGCCTAATCCAATTTCAGGCTTTGAATTGGGTGGGTTCAAGTATCAGAGCCTCTGGTAGAAACACTTTGGATGGTTGAAGGCTGTTTGTTTATGTGCAGGTCGCCTACCCCAGCAGTTTAGGCCCTGGCGAATTCACTCGAAATTTGTGGTATATCAATATTTTGGCACGGCAAAGTCATCTAGAGAGTAAATACACTTCTGGATGTGTGATGTTTGTAATTCTTTACTTCTGGTGGCTGTGCATAGTGGGACCGAAGTTTAGCGTGCTACGTCCCGGCTGCAAACTAAGGCTGCGGTGTAGTAAGTATCGATGTAATTACATTCAAGTAGATCATCAAACATGATCATTTTCTAATAGCTACAAGACTTCTCTTCGGTGATTGGCGGTTTAAAGTACTGCTCAAGCGACTTTTTTTTCTTTCTCATAAAGAGACATTATTCAGTAATAAGTGCTAATCCATTCCACTTTAAATCGAACAAACTCAGTAAACTCAAATGGTAAGCTCACCTCCTAGTATCCCACAACTTCTTATCCGCTTGAAGTGCTTGAAGTATGGGCAACCATGTGGTGGACCATGAGGGGATTTTCTTATCTTCTCATGGCTGAATCTCGGAATTTTGACTTGCCAAGCTACTGGCACTTTTGTGAACTTAGATTAAAAAACATAATTAAGAGCACTTTGCACGTAGAAGCGGTTGATGATACATTGCGTATGCCTTTGAAGCTGTACACCGCCTTCACGTGGCCCCTATCTACAATTCTTTGCATATGCTTATAGTTGTGTTTCTTCCAAAGAAATCAAAACTCTCGGGCACATGAGTTTTCATATTTTTTTTGACATTTAGTTGGTGTGTAATAAATTGAAGAGAGCTTTAAGCACCTGAGGCAACTTGCCAGCTGAATCAGTTTTCGCACGGTGAATTAGTGCTTGGTATCTTCGAGTCTTTAAGATGGTGTTTTTTTGAAAAAAGACAAAAGACGGCACATGCTTGCTTTCAACTATATCTACTGATACCGCGAAAGTTTTATTTTTATTGATACCTATTACACCGCGCCCGTACTTTGCAGCCGAAACGTGGCACGCCAAAACTCGGTCTCGCTATACATAGCCATGTAGAGTGAAAATCACACACCTCATACATTCAGAAGTAAAGTCCACGTTTAAATGACTTCGGTGTGCTCAAATACAAATATTTCAGAACTATTGAGTAAAATCGTCAGGGCCTAAACTGCTGGGGTAGGCGACCTGCAGATAACAAGACAGCCCCAGCCGTTATGTCCGCCAGAGGCTCTGATATTATATTTTATTTGATATAGAAGCATTGGCTTTGACAATAAATGCTAAATCACTGTAGTACTGAGCAGACGGCCGAAAGTATTGCTGGAAAATTTATGTGAGATTTAGCTTCATTTGATCAATACCAGCACAGAGTATTTTGAAGATGCTCTTGTTGAGCTACCAAGACGTCATTGCCACTGCTCAACAAGCTCAACGAGCAACTCATCTTTCTGCCACTAATTGCGTTTCGAGATTTTCACAGCCATCTCCACAGAAATAATATTTCTTGTCAAAGAATGTACGAAGAGGTGCTCGAACAAGGGTATCACAAGTATTCTTAACAGTATCCAGCTTTTTTCAAAGAATTAACACGTTTTTATGAATATTTGTGACTACTGGTACAAAATTTTAATAGATCAATCGTTTGTGTCTACAAAACCTGACATACAATTTCAATTTTTCTTCTAGCGGATTTAGTGCTTCATAGAAGTCTGCGCATATCATTATCAATTTTGTTAATAGTTAAATTTGCCATAATGAACAGAAAGTGTCGGTGAATTTAGCACACTTTCATACACTATTGCAACATGCGCTTTTCCCCACGCTAATTGCACTTATCTCCTCTGAGAGAAACGCAAAGCTCTAGTAAGAGTAAATAAATACTACGGATAAAACGGATTGCATGCTCTGGCAATTGCACTCTATTACAATAATAAACTTATCAAAACTATTCACACATTATTTCTAGTGCTTGTCACTTTGTCACCTCAGTGCTTGCAGCTGCTTGCACATTATTGCACCATCGCATCAACATAGAAAGCGCGCCCCATCTCATATTTCCACGTACATCGGCGGTCCCACATCGATCAACCTCACATAAAACAGTTTTATCTTTATCATGATTCTATCCCCGGCAGAAAGATCATACATACACGACTCGCTCACGGCGTCTCCTGTTATCCGACCCGATGGTCGCAAGCACTTCCAGTTTCGGCCTCTCGAGGCCAAAATCGACTTCTTGCCTGGTTCCAATGGCTCTTCGAGAATACGAATGACCGACGGAAGCGAGTGCATTGTCAGTGTGAAAGCCAAGGTGGTGTTGATTGCCAAAGCAGACAACTTGGTTGAGTGTGACGTAGATTTGGCCGGATACAGGGACGATCTGAACTTCGTGGCCAACTTGAAGTTTAGTTTGACCGACTTGTTTACGAAAAACTTCCCCACGCAGAAATTGCACCTCACATCGAAATATGCGTACAAATTGTATATAGACTGCATTGTGGTGAGCCACCTGTCGTACCCGTTAACGCTCATGACCTTCTCGGCGTACTTGGCGTTGAAGGCTACCAGACTTCCATTGTTGACCAGTGAAATTGATGATTCCGAGATCGAGGAGCAGCCTACGTTTTCGGATGACTGGGAAAAGGCACAGACGTTGGCCGAGGTTTTTGGCGTATCTAATTTCCAGCCCCCGTTGATCGTTACGGTGGGGGTTATAGGAAACAATCTTATCATAGACCCTTCGGAAACAGAGGAGCAGGTGCTTGAGAACGGGTTGCTTCTTGGGTGGTACAACAACAAGGTCATTTCTCCCATCAGCAACATGAATCTAGCCACGAGCTCCAACAATCCCAATTTTAAGGGAATCAACTCGAGCTTGCTTATCAACACTGTGGCTCTTTTAAGCGCACACTGTTCTTCACTCATCGAATCTTTCGACAAGCTAGTGGAGGAGGATCTCGGCGACAACGACGGGTCGATTTTTTGAGAGATCGTTTATGAGTGTTTATGATTGTAATAGTGAATTAGTAAACAAGTCTATCAACAGTTCTGCGAAGAGTAGGCATGTACAATAACTGCTGTGGCCGTCTGTATGTTCATGGACCGCACAACACCCACTTGCTTAATCTCAACACACATATCGAGCTCGGCCAAAAGCTCTCCTGGAATACCCTCCTTCTCGCGGCCCAAAAGAATCAAAGATTTTGCGGGGAACTCGAGCTGGTGGTCCAAAACAACGGAGTTGTCTGTTTGCTCTAATCCGATAAGAGTGTATCCTTTCGCTTTCTGTTCACGCAAGAACTTCACAAGATCGTCTGGTTTGACCTCGGCCATTGGCATCCACGAGTCCGCTGTCACTGCCACACTTTTAAACTGCTGATTTTGTTTGACTGCTAGATCATGAAGAGTCAATAAACCTGCACCCAACACGTCACAAAGCCTGCAAATCCCTCCTAAGTTCGGAGGCTTGTCGACCAAAGACGCAACCACAATCAATTCGCTGCGCTTGATATCCAGAATAAGCGTCTTGGCGTCGACATCCATCACCGTGCTCCAAGCACCACTCTTAGTCTGGAGCGAGGTGGGCATCCCACTGCTTGACTCTTTCAAGTTCAGCTTTGCCTTGGATTTTTCCTTCAATTTCCTCACCCACAAGTCACTTTTATCTTCCCCAATCGAACGGGTAAGCAATCCGAGCTGCTCCTCGGACAAAAACTTGTGGAAGTCCTCTTTGACAACAAAGTCAACGTCACGGTCGAAAAGACGTAACAAGAGACCACCCAGGATATGGACCAAGTCTAAGTCGTTAACGATGTTCCATAAGCATGCGTCGCCACTGCGAAACTGGCTGAAGGCCTCAGTGGCTAAAGCACTTTTGTTCATGTTTTCAACGACCTGGAATAGTTGGGGATCCACGTCGAGATTCTTTTTGCAAATCTCGTTGTAGATAGAGATGGCCAAAGACATCAGGAAATGACGCATGACGGCCTTATTCGTACACGCCATTGGAACAATGAGCGTAGTGAGCCTCATCAAAAACACTGTCTCTTCTGTCTTGTTCATCGACTGGATCAGAAGAAACAAAACTCTCTCGTAGAGAGTCACCAAAGTTGGCTTTATATCTTGCATTGTCAACGAGGCCTCAAGCTTTTCAAAGATTAAAGACGAGATGTCTGATTTCCTCAATAGTAACAAAGCAAGTGCCCACTCGAAGTACACCTTGACGAGCGGACTGGGATCGTTTTCCACAAAGTGCACAAATGTGTGGAAGTACCGTTCGGCAGACGTCGCTACGTCGATTTTGTCGATCACCGATAAAGCGGTTTTTGCCATCTGCACCCGAACATGTTCCTCTGCCCCATCCATCGGTTTTATCACTTTCAAAAAATTGTATGGATCTTCGGGATCAAAGATAATCTCGAGCA
Source organism: Metschnikowia corniflorae (assembly GCA_030581935.1). Taxonomy (NCBI): domain Eukaryota; kingdom Fungi; phylum Ascomycota; class Pichiomycetes; order Serinales; family Metschnikowiaceae; genus Metschnikowia; species Metschnikowia corniflorae. Next base: position 1,680 of record JAKTWD010003196.1, on the reverse strand, counting down.
CAGCACGAGCACAGGTCGACGTTTCAATCGAGTTGAGAATCGCCAAGAGCCACACCTTATAAGCAACTTCGTCAACTCCATATACTTCGAAGTAGATGTCGCTCTTATTGAGCGCGATCTCCAGATCATAGATTCTGCCAATCACCTTTTCAATCCTGAATGCACTGGTCAGTATCTCTCGGTGTATCATAGCCTTCACAAGAAACTGTGGAACGAAGGGAAGCTTTTCGAAATCGTCTCGGTGGCTAACCTGGAAGTCCGACAAGGCTTTTGTGAGAGTTGTCATCAAGCCACGTCTTCCGTATGAATTGAAAATGATCACTTCGGCGAATGCTAAAAGAAGGTCGCTCAAGGTCGTGTTTGAGACTGCACATTCTAAAACTCTTTCGTGAAAGAAGACCTTGACAAGAGAAGTGTGCAAATGTCTTTCGGAAAGCTTGAACCGAGCGGCATCCAACTCTGCGACTGACTCCGACAACCCAATTATAGCCTGGGTGATCTCTTGGTCGGTTGCATATCCTCGGGAAAAGGATACCCTAAAGATATCTATCAAGGCAAGCAAAGTAGAAAGATGACATGTCTCAAACGTTAACAAGGGTAGCACCCGTGCAAACTCTCCATCATTCAAGCCCACACCTGAAACGTAATGGGACAAAAGCCGATGGAACTCGCCGACCATGTTCTCCTTAAACTTATAGAAGGTTGCTATATTCTTCGAACACTTTTCGGAATTGACGAGCAAAGACTTCCGAAACTCCACAAGAGAATCAACGTTCACAGTAAGCTTATCAATGCCAAAAATTCCAATGGCTTTATTCAAGAACCTAAATTTTGCCAACGCAAGAAGAAGAATGTCAGCACTATCACTTTTGATCTCATCTTGAATTTGAGTCCACGCAGGCCACAGTTGCAGGGTCTCTGATAACAGGATGCCTGAAGGAACACTGCTCAAAAAGTGATAGAGAGCTTCGTGGCTGCGACCCTCGAGTGCAGACTGAAACACTTCGATTGCCCTTGTTTGTAACGAAGACGGTAAAGGATCGAACCCGATTTCCAAGAGTTTCGCAATCTGAAGCTCAGAGCACCTGGAAACACACTTGTCCCAGCAGTCCTCGTTCTTCTTGCCCAGGTCAAGGGCAAGCTTAAGAAATATCACCGCTTCCTCATCAGAAACGGCGCCTTCAGCATAAGATATCAAATCATCGTGAGTGACATTATGATCGGCAAGATACCCCGAAATCAATACAAGATTTTCCTTCATGATGTCATACCCGTTGTAGCTGACAAACTGAGCTAGAAGCTTGGCAAACTCGGCGAGCGTACTCATTCTGAAACTCAAGAGAAGACGCAAGTGCAACGTCTGGACAGCTTTTCTGTAAAGGCCACCCTCGGAGAAATTGTCGAAGAGCTGAATCAACAATGAATCGTGTCTGCCAAACTCCAAAGCTTTTCTGCCGTCGAGGCCCTGCACTAACCCCAAACAGGTGTAGATTCTTACAGCGTCGAAAGTTTCTCTGGCTTTCGCAAGTACACTCATGATTGTAAACAGCACTTTGCTGACTTCCTCTTCTGTGGCGAGACTCCTGATCACTGCGGAAATGAAGATGGTGTATTTCTCTCCGTACTCGCATTGTAAGTCGGTGCTTGAGTACTCTGTGTTCCGAACCACAAAGTGCCGAG
>JAKTWD010003195.1:0-17888 GCA_030581935.1 Metschnikowia corniflorae | reverse complement strand
AACGAGTACATCATAAAGATGAACGTGTAATGTTTCTTTAAAGAATCAATTGTATTATAGGAGGCTCCCACCTGAAGCTACTAAATATATACTTCTATAGAAAAGCCTATAATACATTTTGGAAAAGGCACTGAGTAGTGAAAGAGCCCGACTTTCCCAAGCCTTACTCTCTCCTCCTTACCGTTTCCGCTTCTGCAAGTCGTGTCAGTCCGTTCTGACCCGAGTATGCTCCAAGAACTTCTTCAACTTGCGTCTCAGAAGTGGTTGAAGCACAATGCCCGATTCCGCATCCTTTCTTCTCGAATAATAAACCCGGCGAACAGTCTCCACGTACCAATTGGGGTTGCGCATATTTTCGTACTCATGAGTCAATGGTGCCAACATCGAATTCAATTTCATGGGCAATGTCATCCCTAACTGATTCCACCAGGATTTGGTGCAGCTGAATTCGCTGTAAAGATGTTTGAGCATACCTGTCAGATCTACCCTTTCATAAATGACATTTGAAGCCTGTAACTGGGGTCTTTGTGTCATGAATCGGAACACGAGAGCCAAAACTAAAATGATGGAGGCTTTCAAACCTTTTTTCTGTATCCATTCGTATTTGTGGAGTTGCCTCCAGAAGTTTTCCCATCGTCTTTTGGGACGAGCCGGCGGGCAAATTTCCAAAACCTTCCCGGTTCTTTCTCAATTATACCTGATAAAGGAACAGGACTTGGGTGCTTCCGGCACCAAATGCCACGAGAATTGGAGATATAGCTAGAACCGAATCTCAACATTCATTACTTGGACGATATTCGGTGTTTCTTGTACGTTTGATTGTCAAGGGCATTTTCAAGATGTAGCATCTCATGTCGGTGAAGCGTATTATTTGGCAAGATGCTCAAGCTAAGCCTAGGCATTTCATCCTGCTTTACTAATTTAAGTACACGAAAACCAGTGTCAGGAACAGTTTCAGATCTAAGCAAAAGCTGCCAGTCCGTCACATATTTCAGGGTCCAGAGAGGACCGCTGTTATGGAACTCAGCGACCTTCATTCCCACGAGATATACAGAAGTCAATTCGATGTTTTTCCGGCATATCAAAAATGTTGTTTTGCATGAATAGGATTTGCCCCTTTGGCGCTCATCAGTGCCATTTATGCACTCGGAATACAAACTAGACTCTGAGCTAGTAACGGCAACCATAACCCAAAGATTTCCATCTGATTTCAAAAAAGTTCTCAAAAGACCACCGAAGATTCTGACCTGGAAATAATGGTACAAATCTGTGCAATGGACGTGTCTGAACAAACAATAGCCGACTTTACGAATGTAGTCGATAAGATCGTGAGCCGCTTGAAAGACTTTGCTAGACATCGATTCGACGCACAAGCGTCTGACAAAGAGGCGGAACTCATCGAGCTGATTCTCTACAGAGCCAGCGAGTTCGTGACTAGTGTTGCTACGTGTGATGAGATTCTTGCAAAAAGAGTCAAGCTTGCCAAAACAATACTTGATGATATGCTCATTTATTCCAAAGTGATGAAGTTTCTTCGTCATATTCGTGGCCAAGATATTCTTCTGCTTCACCGCGCAAGACGCCTTATCCTCGCCCTTTACCCATATTACGACTCCCAGGGCAGTCCAATTGCTGAGATCAACAGCCACTCAGAATAGTAAGTGATTATTTGACAAGCTTGGGAGACTGGGAGGATGCGTTCGTCAGTATGGTTCACTCGTCGTTCAGTGTTGAACGGTTTTTCCAGCTCGAGGTGGACTTAGCCCGACCCAAACTCGAGGAGCAATTGAGATCTGTTCCCAAAACACACAGAGTTGAAGATGTGCTTTTTTCGATAAAAAGGAGTTTGTTTCTCGCCGCTGAGAAGTATCAATAGCTTTATTCAATTGTTTTTCACAGCTAGTTGACTCTGTGGTGGGTGCAAAACCGCATCGGTTGCAACTCGCGCTTCTTATATGGTACGTGCCAATCAACCTGCTCATGTAAACACATAATTGACCGGAAATTCTGAAATTGCAGATTCAGCTGTAGAGTGGGGCACACTTTGTGCATTTGGCTGCTTGAACTTTTCGAGAGCTCCTCTTATATAATTTTTTATTCTTAATAACAAGTTTCTCGAAAGCAGATGTGATTGTGTGTGTGATATTGAAAGGCAATCCTTGACTTCCTGCTACGAGAGATCACCTTCCTGGCTCGTATCTGGAGCCACGTAAGACGGTTCAATACGGGCTCCAGCGAAAGCGTTGAGCTGGTGAGTTTACGTGTGCGTGGAACTATCGATTTCCACGCTTCAAGGTAACATATAGCTGTTCTCGTAAACGTCCACTTGAGATGTGTGAAGTATCTACCCGTGCTTTTCAAAAGGAAGTCAGCACAGTTCAATCCTCTCGCACTCAGGAGTAAAATGGCTTTATTCTTACTCATGATCTTGGCCATATGGTGAGCTAATTTCAACCGAAGATACATTGTGTACCAATCCATGTCTCCGTTCAGAATCGAGCGGAGAACGGCTGTTCTGTGACCTTGAAGTTTTTCTCAATTGGACTTGATGAATATGCACAAATCCTTCAGCCTCACCATTCCGAATCTGTCGGTGTCACATGTTTCCGCTTCAAATCTCGACCATGAGGCCTGTATGCTTTCAGCCGATGGTGTGATTTACAAGCTCCGCGAGAAGGCCATCAACCAGCAGATCGAACTCAGAATCCAAAGGGAGCTATTCCCCATTGCTCTTACATTACCCAATCACACCAAGACCATTTTAAGGATTAACAGACACATCATAGAGGTCTTCTTTGATCTGGGTCGACAGACACTATCTTTCTTTTCTCAATTTAAAACCATCGAATTTTGAATTGTGATGAAAGTGAATATATTTAAAGCTAGTTGCAAATCTACATCAAAATGAGATGTGTGTGTAACTGTGCTTCAGTCCCAGCTCCGCTGACCCCGGGAAATGTGAGCCAATCCTTCATTTTCTGAACAGTCATTCGATTTCTTCTCTGAAACCACATCAAAAACAGATTTTTCTTAAAGCTTCGTACCTAGAGTGAATTGGAAACTTTTGCCACTACTGAGTACCCTTCGCTTGAATTGACCTTGGCATAGTCTGCCGCGTGAAATCAACACCCTCATATTCTCTCAATTCAGTGAGCCCGTGATGATACCCATCAAGGCAGTGAGCTAATGCAAGGAGCGAAGGTCAGCATCGTCTGTGACACTTTGGTGTATTTGTTTTGTGATTTGCTTCTACGTATCGCACGAACCAAACTCTACAGTGAAGTTGTCTCATGCTGTAGACATCTGCTGGGCAGCTTGCTTGTCGGTCAGATCATTCAGGCAGGAAATCAAACCTAATTTGCCTGAAGCTCTTGGGTATCTGAGGCACTCTGTAAAGCGTCTTTGTGATCAACGCACGCAATTCAACCTTTTGAAGTCCATAACTTAAGTACTACACATAGGATTAAGTGACAGGATTTTCAGTCAAGCATAAATTGTAGAGGACCCTGGCAAGATTGAGCGGGTTATGAATAGCAGTGTTGTTATAGATACAGTATTACTAATTATTACACTTTTTTTTGGTATCAGTAATATAAAAAAATAATATTACAATATTACAAATAATTACAAATAATTACAAATAACTACAAATAATTACAAATATATGAAGTTCCCGCATAGTATAGTACGACTATGCCTGCTTTTCGCCTCAATGCACCTATTCAGCTCTCATCTACTCACGCAATTTTCGATCATGAACCATTCTCGAAATTATTTTAGAAACCAATTATATGCTATTCGAAACTAAGTTTCGGTATATCTCTTCATCCTCCCTTGAATCGGAGAAGCTTCCCAGATCGTTATCTAATTATGGAGCTTTCTTGAGCCTGGAAACACTATATTCCAGCTCGCTTAAACGTAGACTATTTGTCGAGTTTTAAGTCTCTGTATCGCTAGACTCTGCTTTGTTCAACTTTGCATCATGTCTAGAACACCAAATCTCTGCATCGCGAAATCGCAATCGCCAAAACCTGGTAAATTGCGTGTAGTATCCAAAGACTCTGCTTCGCTCGTGTCCCCCAAGTTTTGCGTACGACTGGTAACAAGATCTTCCACCGCGCTCGATCCTATTGAAATCTGCAAATCACCGTTTTGAGCACACTTCGTCTCGCTCGTTGTCATTGATTGTTGCTCATTTTGCCTCTCAAGGCAGGATCTTTTCCTCCCATCATCCAGGTCTGGTATGTTGACGATATCAGCAGACTTCGCTTCGCCCATACAACACGTAGGTTGCTCGGAGGTGGATTTCAGAGAATCGAGACACTTGCCTCGTCTGTAGGAATAGCCAACATCTTGATTGACTGCGGTTGAAATCTGTTTCGCTAAGTATGCTCTTCACTTAAGAGAAAAGAGATTTCGAGGAAGAGGACATAGCCATCCGGAAGACAGTAGGAAACGAGCCTTCGTTGAGTTTGTTGTACTCCCGAATTTGTAATCTTTAGCTCAAGTTTTCTTTCCTTCCCTTTCGCGGCCACCCCGGAAATGGAGTTTTTCGGTCACTTCGCCTTTCCGTTCAGCGTCTCTCAAGCCTTTAAACTTTCATTAAAAACTATGCTATAGACTATATAGTTTTGCTGAGATGAGGCTCGCATAGCAGCCGAATCACAGCACCCCCCAATGTGATGATTCTTTAAAAAAAAAAAAACTATGTATTATTTGTAATTATGAAGTGTCTCGAGCCTTGAGGCGGGTCACTCAGGCGGGTCGATGACACAGGGGTAGCCCCCTGTAATGAACAAGTTTTGGGCGAGGATTTCCCATGAGGAAGTCCTACTCAAAACTCCATACTCCATCGGAGGTTTTTTCTATAGAGTATATAGTTTTGCTGAGATGAGGCTTGCATAGCAGCCGAACCACAGCACCCTCCAATGTGATGTTTCTTTAAAAAAAAAAAAATTGTAATATCGCCTCTATATTACAAATACTCTTTTAAAATACAATTTGTAATAAACCATATTAGTAATAACTATTACTAATTATTACTAAATTTTCAATTATTACGCGCGAAAATTTTGTAATTTAACATCACTGATGAACAGTCAGGCTCAACAGATATGCGCACTGAGATTTGCAACCGGTTGCAGCCATGGTGCTTATCGGAGATTGCAGGCCCGTACACCAGCGAAGGTGGGCTGTTTGGACCCCGGCGAATTTCGGCGAATTTTTGGTTGTTTGGTTATTCTTTCAATTTAGATGTGTTTTTGAGGCGGGATGGAGGGGGATAAGCTGTTTGATTTTTGAGTATCGGGTGTTGATGGCATCTTGATCTGGCTTAATTTTGCCACCGGCTTGGAGGAAACATAGGCATGGCGCGATATGCGGAGCGCATTATTCACGACAGTAAAGGAAATTGTGTTCGAGGTAGACTTTCTCAAGATCGCAAAAGGCCATAACCTCCGCTCTTTGGCCTAGCATACATCTTGGGCGCAGCGATACCCTTAAATACCTTCTTTATACCCTCATCCATCTTCTTCAACTGCTGAGGCTTCATACATTGCACCAAGTCTTTATAGACCGTTCGAGAGGCCACAAACATATTGGTGCCTATAGCTCGATTAATCAAATCAAGATTCATGTAACCTTGCTTCATTGTGACAAAAGGCAACAGTCATATAAGCTGTTTCCAGTTAACTCCATTCAACTTCAAGCCCAAGTACTTCAAGTCTTCCGAATACAACAACATCTGAGGATACGGGAGTATCATCTTATGGTATTGTAAAAACAAAGAGTTTGGTCTTAGTCTCACTGACCTTGCTATTGCTAAAACGCTCAAACTTTGCGAGAGCTTTTGCAACTATCTCATAATCTTTGTCTCCGCCAAGATAAATGTTGACATCATCGGCAAAGGCATGGTATTTCATCTTCTCCACCACCACGCCATTGTAGACACTGTCCTCTAGTTTCTCAAGATGAACTAAAAGCGGTTCCAATGCCAAGTTGAAAAGAAGAGGGGACAAGGGATTCCCTTGTCTCGTTCCACAAGGAAGAGGGAACCTCGCTCCTTTCCAGTTATTAAGCAAGATTTGAGCATCTTGTTCAGTGAGAATCAGCATAATTAATTTGATGATTCTCACACCGAAGCCCATCCTAGTCAACACCAATATTATGTACTAATGTGATATACAGTCAAAAGCCTTGGAAAGATCTAGCATGAGCACAGCAGTTCCTTGCGATAAGGTAGACTGTTGGTCCTTCAACAACTCAAGCATAGTGAAAAACTCCATCGAATTCTGATTGATTGTTCTGTTTCTGATGAATCCGCGTTGGTAGGGGCCGACCACCGAGTTCAATACCTTTTGCAGACGTGAACACACCGCTTTAGAGATGACCTTCAAGCATGTCTTCGATAAGGATATGGGACGCTGATCCTTGATATCCTGGGAGTTGGCTACATTGTGCTTTGGAATGAGAGTGATCAACACCCCCAGGCGGGTCGATGACACATAGGAAGTCCCCTGTAATAATCAAGTTTGGGCGAGAATTACCCATGAGGAAGTCCTACTCAAAACTTCAGACTCCATCGGAGGTTTTTCTATAGAACATATGAGATGAGGCTCGCATAGCAGCCGAACCACAGCACCCCCAATGTGATGATTCTTAAAAAACAAAAAATCTAAAATTATCTCAAATATCCAGAAAATTTTTCGCGGAAAATGCATAATACCATCACTGGTTCAAAAAGCCATGGACTTACTACTCAACTGCAACTGGAGTGAAAATCGCCGAGGATCTGTTCGGCTGAACTTTCTGCTCCGGTGCACCGAATTTTTTTGGAGTTTCTTCAAATTCCGTCGTAAATTAAATACGATAGCGAGGTAGTTTGGTATGAGGCGGTCGATGCTTTCATGTAGCGGAAGGTACTGAAAGATCTTGGTAGCCTCTCGAAAGCAAGTCGTCGGACCACACTTTTCTTACACATTCCTATACACATGTCCCTTTGCAGTTCAGCGACCAAGACACATTGAGTCCATATTACACACGGAAGACACAACCACCGCTACTATTTACACTCATGCCTACACGGTACTGTCGTACTTCCAGTACGCACACTCAAACGACGCGTAGCACCGGAACTCGTTGCTCAACCCGTTCTTATGCTGCGGAAGAAAGGACGTGAGACGCGTTTCCGGATACGTTCGTTTCATGACATCCCGCATCCGCTCGCCCGTGGACGAGATAAGTTTGTACTTCTTGTCGCCCGACGCGGTAACCTCTCCCACATCCTTCACCAAGAGATTGCGTGCCGCATGCGCCAGCTTGGTTTGACACTCCTCCTCCAAAAAAGGCGGGTCGATGAGAAGACGGTGGCACTTGTTGCGGAGCACCTCCGGAATCTCGTTGGGCTTGTTGTAGTCGTACACAAAAAAGTGGTCCTTGCCCGCCATGACCCCAAAACGGTCGTCGAACTCAAGCAAAAAGATCTCTTTGGTGGGAAGCTCGTTTTCGGGGATTTTTGTAATTGCCGCGTACACCGACGGGGCACTAGCTATACAGATTACCGTGTGCTCGTCGGCCCCGTCTAGAAGGGCCCGGGCCAAGGTGTCGGCGGTGTCGTCCGCGTACCAGAACTGCAGTAGCTGCCAGTTTTCCTGAAACGTGTCGATCGAAAACTGCTGTCTTTCGAAACGTTCCTCCAGTTTCTTGAACAACTGCTCAAACTGTTGTTTGCGCTCGCTCTCCTCTTGTTTGAACTGCAGAAGCGCCGCGAGAGTGTCTGCCGAAAGCGTGAGCGGCTCGTCGTCGGAATCCATTTTTTCTGCTCTGGATGCCCTCTTGCCGTGCAGAAAATGACGAGAGAGAGCTCAAACGGTCTTTGATCGCATCAACCCGGTCGTGCGCGTACCGCAACTGCGTCCGCATCGGGCTCCGCGACAACATCAACACTGTCTGAGCACTGATAGAGCTTAATAAGCGTATTGGGCTCCATAGAAATCCGCCACGCCGAACGTTTTCCTCGGAAACTCTGCGTCAATTGCACCCACCTAAATTCCCTGCAAAAATACTCCCGCCATAAAAATACTCCCGCCATAAAAATAGACCAAAACCTCCCCCAAATGCTGTTTACGTGCACAGTGGGCCAGCTAGTCACGAGACTCGAGGAAAAATTGGCTCTAGCGGATCAGGTCTCTCTCGTTCAGCTCTGGGATGCAGTTTCCGAATATACCGAAAACCCTGAGGTTGACGGTTTTCAAAAAAACGTAGTTTGGCGCGCGTTGATGGCCCATTCCGGCGTGCCCTTGTTGCAAATATTTGCACGAAACGAACCGGTAGAAGCGAGCCCGGCCCTCACTTTTGGTGGATTGTTGCTGCTAGCTCCTGAGTCGGAAGTATACCTCCGGCCCACAGAGGTCTGCCAGTCTCGGTACTTGACCGATAACGACGATTATCTCGCACTAAAAACCCAGCTAGGCGAGTTCCCGTTTGCGCTTTTGAAAGTCATTGCCCGGCACGGCAAAGACGGCATTGTGAACGCCGACTTGGCCCGCGAACTGGGCCAGGACATCCGGTCGTTGCTGCTCCGGCTCCAGAAGCTCGAGGCAGCGCTGCTCGTGGTGTTGAAAAGCGTATTCGTAAACAAAAAACACACCACTCATATCGTGCACTTCAAGTTTGCCCCTGAGCCCGTGCGGCTCACCAACATCGAGGATGAGGAGGAGGACATCGAGGTGACACGTGACGCCAAGAAGCTCCGAAGCCTTGTTATGAACGCGCTAAAAACAGCGCCGAACCAGTTGAGGGGGGTTTCGGACTTACGAAAAGAACTCAATCTCAGCGGGTCGCGTCTGGCGGCTAAGTTCTTCCATGCGGTGTGCCTCCGGATGCATCGACAGGGCCACATCGAGAAGCTCCGCGTCGAATTGCCTGAAACAAAACAGCTAGTGAACGCTATTAAGTATATCAAGGACATCACATCAGATGCCGAGGAAACTCAGGATTTGGTGCCCGTGGACCCGAACGAGAAAGACGCCTTTGATGACTCGGACTTGGACGACGATCTGCCGATTTCGCCGCCTTTCCCGGTGTATAATAAAATATTTCCGCCGTTCCACCAGATCTATGCCCACATTGAAAGCAGCGGAGCCCAGGGCATCACCGGCGGCGAGATTTGCAAGAATCTCTTTGGAGTCAGCGAATACCGGCCCTTCGCCCGGCTTTACGAGGTGCTTCCGACCTACCTCAGCAACTCGAAGAACTTGAAGGCGTTCAAAAAGTATGCCGAGCCGTACGACGAGCACTCGGTGTCCAAGATCTACGAAAACGAGGGGAAAATCAGGTTTTACAAGTACTTTGTCACCTCGTTTTGTTCCGAGGAAAAACCTACACCCAAGCCGTTCAATCTAGTCCCGAAACCATCAAAATTGACGTTGACCCAGTTACAGTCGAAGTACCTGAGTTCGAAAAAGACAAAGGGCAGATCCCCACAGGAGGAGTGGAGCAGGATGAAGGAAATTTTACGGGCGAAAAAACGGCGCTTTCTCGAGTACGACAAAGAAACAGCATCGCAATCGCCGGTGCCGGCAAAAAAGTCAAAAGTGGCCAAACCAAAGAAGAAAAAACAAAAGGAGTGGATCGCAGATGATGACGACGAAATCCCGGATAACCCTGGGGGTTCTTTTGCTGATGACTTAAGTGCTATTGACGTGGCGCTCGCTGCTCAAGATCGATCTTCCCGGCGCCGAAAAGCTGCTCCTCAGTCGTTTGTTGGTTTTGACGATAATGGTGAAGTTGAACGAGATTCAGGGGACGAGTACACGCCAAAAGCCGAAACCGAGGACGAGGATTTTGATATGGCTGATGAGGACATCGAGGCAGCGCTAGGAGGTTCACACGCTCCCCATTTGAGTGAAATGCTGGCTATTCAGGAAGCTCTTGTAAGGCTACCTTCGGAAAGTCCTTCAGAAACTCCATCAGGAGTTCATTCGACGGTCTCTTCAAACGTCCCTTCGAGGGCCCCTTCAGAAATTCCCTCAGAAACCCCGTTGCGTTTGTCTGCAATATCTGCCACAAACGGACCAACACGTGGCCAGACTCCTCGGCCCGAAAGAAAGCGCGTGTACGCAAAGAAAGTTAAAGCCGAAGGATCCTTGAAGTCTTTGATGCGCCGAAAGCACCTTTTGGCCATTATTCGTGAAGATGGCGGCGCTGCTATACAAACCGTGGCTCTTTCCCGCCGCATTGACGAACGACTTTCGTCGAAAACGTCTACTGACCCGAAAACCTTAAGCAGAGATATCGAGTATCTCATTAGTACTGGAGCCTTAAGGACAGAAAACGTGTTGATCGAACGAGACAATAAACAGATCGAGGCTTCCATAATCATGCTCGCGGATCCTGCCGAACAACCCTCCGAGGAGCTCATCGAGAGGATCAAAAAAGAGTACGTCGGGCGCACTAGCCGAAAAAACATCCCGATGTTTTCAGGCCGCGTGATCCAGTCCGATATAAAGTTATATGTGGAATCCCCCAAGATTCCGTGCAAACCGCAGAAAGGGGGCAGGGGCCGACTTGCCGCTTTGGGCGACGACGCTAAGAAAGACGTCGCTAGAAAAGACGTCGCTAAGAAAGACGTCGCTAAAAAAGACGTCGCTCCAAAACGCGGCAAAGATATCGATGCAAAGGACCCTGAGCTTGAAACGGATGTTTTGACTAAAATTAAGAGCAAAAGACGCCCCAGGAAAGCCGTTCCTACAGCCACACCCACATTTGGGCCCAAACGGCCCCGGCGCAACATCAAGCTCGAGAAAACAGACTCCACCACGCTCTATCGAAGTGTTGTCATATCCAAGGCGCTTTCTCGCGAAGCGATCGATTTTGATGCGATTGCTGAGTTGCTTGGAGTTATGACGGGCCATATTTTGAAGCAGAAGTGGGCCACTGTGCGGCGGCTGCTTGGCGGTGCGGGTGCGGTTGAAAAAGGAGTCGAAACGTTCCAGAACATGGTGATGCAAGGGATCGAAGATGGCGATATAACAGAGAAGAACCTTCTAGACGGGGACCTCGAGTTCTTCCTTGAATTCTGGCGCAAGTTTGACACCAACACCGAGTTTTCTGTGGTCGACGAAATGCCTTTGTATGCCTCCTTCGACACAAACACAACCTGCTACAAATTTGTGCCGGTGTACATCGACACCACATCGGGCCTTTTGGAGAAAATGGAAGACCTGTCCATGAGGCAAAAAGAGTTTACTTTGAGCCAGACACACTTTTCCTGGGAGCCCAATGTGTTTCCTTGCTCTCAGCCGCTCGATAAATTGAAGTCCGTTTTGAAGTCGATCTTTGCTACAGGCGAAGAAAACTTTGATCCGCAAATGGTGAAAACCGTGCTTGGCAAATTCGACGAAAAAGACGTCCGAAAGGCAACGGACGCCTTGACTCACTCTCGCGAAGTGCTGTTTCTTTCGTTTGGCGATAGCGAGAGGTTTGTGTTGGGGGAACGGTTCAACGCGGCGCTTTTGCTGAAACCACTCAGCGTCAAAATGCTTCGTCAGGCCGCTGCTTTCAAGGAAACATTGACTGATATCTCTGCCGCCGAAAAGGGGTTGTTTGTGTCGCAGGCGATTCAGCCGGGAGAGATGGCGTCGTTGCTTGAACTCATTTCAGCAGATTTGGTCAATATCATTCGAATTGACCGGCCGTTTCGCTTCAAAAGTTACGAGGCTCGGCTCGTCGATAAGGACCAAATCGCATGTGACATCGTTGTGCAGGTAAAACACGAGAAGGTCAGAGACATCCAGCCCGTGCCTGTGGGAGCACCCTTGAAAGGTCCCTGTGAGCCCTTGTGGGTGGATGTGGGGGCCAATTTTAACAAGGATCTTTGGACCAAGATTATTGTTGCGATAATCTCGTATGTCGTGTTTCGGCCGGGCTCACCCGACTTCTTAGTGCATGAGCGGATGCTGGCAGTGTTGACTTTTGCAGACTATTGTCTGGCAATGGGATGGCTTGTGGATACGGGATGTCTTGAGCGCACGTCTTTTGGGGGATACATTGCCACGAACCGCTGGCAGTACATTCTTGGATTCTAAAGATCTGAGGGAAGGAGATAGAACAGGGAGTTACTAGGAAAGGTGACTATGATGAAGCACTGTTTTTCTTGTATTTTCTGCCTTTGCAGTTGCTACAAATGTTTCATAGGGAGACAGGCAGCAGCTGTCACATATGGCCGATGTTCGTGAAATGCCCATTGAGCGTGCATCGGTTGTCTTTGAATCAGCCATTTGTCTGATGAGTGTTTGTGATGTAATTAGATCGGGAGACACCCCGCGATCTATTGATACGGCGTCACGGTCTCAAAATGCGATGAAGCATTGTATCGAAATGCGAACGACCTTTAGTCGTCAAAATTTGAGAAGCCTATGTTCATGAGCTGATAAGCTATGTCCCCTCCGAATGTCTGGATTTGACGAAAGTTTCGACCTTCACACGCATACTGAGCAACACGGCTAAGTAGTTTACCGTGTTCTCGCAATGTAACAGTGACTCGCATGCTCAGAAGTCTCCTCGGCACAACTTGATTAGTTCATCACAACATGTCCTTATCGTTAGACGCTGTGAGACGAGCCAATGAATTTCTTATAACTCTTACGCGTGGCATCTTGCCTTTCTTTGCTCTGAAATGGTGTTATGTTATAACGCCGGCCGTTGATGAGTAGGTGATTGTTCTTGGTACCAACGCAGAGGCCGTTTTTGCGGTATTCAGTAAGATGCGGCAAAAATTCTTTGGCAACGACGTATATGGTATCTTTGTCGAGGATGCTCGAGATGATTCGCCCGTGGTTCTTGAGAATTTCCTCGTTTTGCTTCAGCGTGACCATATGTCCATCCTTTGTGAGAAGAAAGTGTGGGGTGTATTTTTGCCTGAGCTTCTCGTAATAGTGCTGTTGCTCCATAATTTCATACACATTGTGTTTATTTGCCGGTTCCCAAGTCTCGTAAAACTGCGGAACAATCTCCTCACGGTAGGAGAGAGTGACAAGATTGCGTTGTAATTCCAAGATTACCTCGTGTAATAGCATCGAATTGTCTCTAGTAGGCTCAGGGAGTCGGAGCACAAGCTTTTTGAGCTGATTTCGCGTGAGCAGCTCCAACGTTCGTCTAACATCCGAATCATTGCATTCTTCACACAGACTCAGGTGATTCAAGTAGAAATTTGTTACGTTTGGTACCAAACTGGCAAGATACAGCACAAACGTAGAAGGAGGGTCTTCCTCGTCATCTTCATCGTGCTCGTGAGCCTGGTAGGCTTGCTCACAAATCGTCAATTCGAGGGTCTCAAGCAGGGCAAGTTCCACGGCGTTGCGGATGAAATCGATCGTTTTGTCCGAACTTGTGATCATTCCATGAAGGCTCAACGCCTGGAGTTTCATGATATGCTTCAGTGCGGCAAAGCGCATGAAAAACGCCATCCACGGCGAGTCTATGATTTCGTCCAAGTCGTCGTCGCTCAAACGCGTCCATGCATAGGACGCCCCGTACAAATCGATCTGAGAGTGCTCGAAAGCCAAGACTTTCAAATTGACGTACGCACGCCTGGCGATCATCATGTCCGCCATCGTTTTGAAGAGTTTCACCTCGCCCGGATCCTCCGTGAATCGCAACCTGAGTTCCGTGAGGTTCGAGTCGAAGATCGGGCAGCACTGCACGTGGCACGACACCTTCGGCACGCCTAGAAAGGAGAGTGCCTTGTAAACCTGGCCAGTGAAATGATATTCTTTGAGGTTACCGCAAAGATCGAGAAGAGGAGCTTTTTTGCCATCGCTGGACACATTCATAGCAAGAGACCTGACCAAAGCCGCTAAATCGGCTCTTCTTGTCAAAGTCGAAGTCAACTTCTCGAGGTTCCATGTCACTGAATAATCGAGCGTGGCCCACTCAAATGCCTCCCAATCGATGTCATCGTAGAGTCTCTCTCTGACCAAGACAGCTTTGTATAAACACGCAGAGGCGGTATTGTAAAATTCCCGTGAAAGCCAGCAAAGGTTGAGGATATCGGCTGTTTCGAGACGACTGAAAATCCTCTCTAGGATGGACTCGGGGAGCTGTTCCAACGACATTTAAAAGTCCGGAATTAGATGAACTTCCAGAATATGATGAAGTTTGGAATTAGATGAAAGTCCAGAATCAGCTAGATTTTCAAGCAAGCGAAAATCACGTTTTTCTATAACACACCCGGAGACAGATTCCGATGATGCTGATTTTTCATGGAGTCTGAAAAGATCCTGTACTTGTGGTCAATGAAACGCGACACGTCTGGGGTAGGGTAGATCCCAGAGTTGTTCAAGACGTCTACGCTACGCATACGTAACTACGCGGCGTAGCGTTGTGCAGTGTTGTTAGTGATTTAAAATACGCGCATTATATTTATCTATGAAAAATAATATATTATGAAATGTACTATGAAAATTACCATAATGCCGTCGCGATTATTTATTATAATTAGATAATATATTTTAAACACATCTTTTGAAATGAAAAAATAAAAATGGATGCGAGTACGTCGTGCCGTAAATCCCTCGACCAAAACGTTAGCGGAAAATAAATCATAGCAAAGATTTATTATTTTCAAGATGGCAGGAATTCGAAACCCGGCCCGGACGACACCAAAAACTGGATGTGCGGTACTTTTTTTTTATTTTATTTTAAAGAAACAGATATGTATTGAAGGATGCCGCTTACCTTAGCCGTGGGCGAAAACTATATATTCTATAGAAAACCTTAACACACTTGATATTCCAGATGTGTACCGCACATCCAGTTTTTGGTGTCGCCCGGGTTTCGAACCGGGGTCTTAGGCGCAATAGGGTTACACCTTGACCGCTGCACCACACGAGTCAAGGACATCTGGAAAAATCAAATGTGTTAAGGTTTTCTATAGAATATATAGTTTTCGCTCAAGGCAGTAGAACCTCGATAAATGAATATCGCGCTACATGAATAACTCGATATCTGCATAAAATTACATGTAAATAATTATAGGAGCTCACCACAAATGTTCAAAGACATGAAAGAATCATTAGGCGAAGCAGAGAGCTTGAGGGCAGTACATACTTGGCACTTTTTCAATTTCAATTGAGTTTGGGAATTTTATTTAAATTTTAAATCAATTCTCGTGACTTTTACCGCTGCTCACATAACATTCAGGTGACATAGATCACGTGCTAGTCGCGGTTTCACTCAACAATTTCCTTGACGATGAAGCATATGGTTGTCGGTCTGAGCGTTCGTTGCTGACGGAGCTATATGAAAGCTTTATAGATTTGGAGAAAAAGCTAAGCGATCGGGAAGATACTCACACTGAATAAATCCAGCGGTTCAACTGGACATAAATAGTATGAGCAATGCAAAAACATGATCAAAACACTGTTTAACATATAAAACTAGTATGCTCTAATTAAATTCGATGTAAAAATTTCATTGAAATTTACTTTCTCTTTGTAATATGTAGGCTTACCTATATCAAAACGAAAACATGGACATCTAATGATGGCTAAAAGAATTTCAATATCCTATCTTTATCAATGGAGTGGTATGCAACCAGGAAAGGTTTCTATGCAGGATACTTAGAATCAAGAATAAGAGTACTAGAAATCCACTTTCTTTTCATGCTAAAATGTTTTTTGTGATGGCTACGGTAAATCATCTTGATATTTAAGCCAAAACCAATCAATTATTATGAAAATTTTATTTTCTTGTATTTATTGGCTTCAATTAATCGGTTTATAATGTATACTGTGTTTTTAATTAAATTTTTCCAATTTTTAGATAGCAAATTTTTGGACAAAAAAATTAAGATATAAGTTTTTTATTTAGACAGGTATGATTGTCTCGAAATTCTCTATTATACCCACTGATTTTCATAATTGTATACATTATCAGGAATTCACCTTATCAAGAAAACCACCCAAACCCTCGATAAATGAATATCCTCGATAAGTGCATAAAAGCGCGCGTCTTTAATGTATTCACTTATCGAGGTTTTACTGTATCTATTTCTTTTTTTTTGAAAAAAAAAGTTTCAGAATTTTGGAAATTTAAAGACGGAGGAGTCTGTTGATGAGTTAGCAGACAAGATTCCACATGGATGTTAATGATACTCTTGGCATGGCTTAGAGCATGTAAGGGAGGGAAAGAAAACGGTCTTAAATAAAAGTGATATTATTTACTTATGAAAATACTTATTTTGAACGTAAGCAGCAACACTATTCGGCGGTAAACGCCTAACCAACGTATTTTAGTTAATCGAGCTCTTCTTTTTTCTTTTTTTTGAAGAAACAGATATGTATTGAAGGGTGCCGCTCAGTTTTGCGCGTTACGCCAAAATTCCGCCAAAATTCCGCCAAAATTATGATTTACGAAATTCGAAACCAGCGTAATTACCACCGTTTCTCAAATTACGTTTTGGGAAGCCGTCGTAATCGCCATTGTAACCGTAAATCGTAAATCTAGCGTAATTCTTTCGTAATTTTTTCGTATTTTCCCGCAAAAAGTTCAACTTAAAAACATGGAAACACGCTACCGAAAATTGCCATAACATGAATATTACGGTACCATAATCTTCATTAGTAGGAGACAGTGATTAGCTAGACTACTCTAATTGTGGGCAATCTCTCCACTTAACACTTTGAAAGGTTTTGATCTTACGGATTAGTGTATTTTCCTACTTCGATACTGTTTTCGTAGAGATATAAGCGGAACTTATTTTGTTTTTGTCAAATTGAGTGCTGTGTGAAGAAATGAGCTGTTTCGTGCCCAAATAGAGCTGCTCGAAAATAGCGAATCTATCCGATGATCAAGAATGCATGTTCTCAACTGATCTTGACAAACCAACGTCGACTTCCATCTCATCGTCATCATTGTCCTTGATCTCTCTCGCGACCTGGTCGCATAATTCCACGTCATCTTCAGTGTTCTCATCATCAGATTCCACACCCAGGTCAAAGCCATCTGGCCTTTTTTCCTCACCTTATCGCTGACCACTGCCATCATTTGGTTGTGGTTGTATAAATTCATTTCTCTTCTTTGTGATCACATCGCCTCATTTTGAAAAAATGGTTTCTGCCAGCTCAGATATAGCTGGAATAACCGTAATGTCTTTTGCAAGCTGCTAAAGTATAGGAAATTGTCTTTTCCCGCTGCGATAATATTCGGCGATATCGGAGTTTTCAATTTTTTCAAGAACGTAGGCCGCTAATTCGTTATTCGTCCTCAGACCCTTCATGGTCACAAGATAAGGAATTTTTCTTGATGCAGCTTACCCAGACACGCGGGAACGATTCTCTGGTCTCAAAATATTTGAGTTTGTACTTTGAACCAAGAGCGGTGGCGATATAGAGGATAGCCCTGTCACCAAAATCTGAGAGCAGGCGAACTCAGCTTTTTCAATTCATTGGAGTTGAATTCAGCCTGTGAACAAGGCTCATCCGAAGAGATATCCGTCATCGTAATTGATCACGCAGAATGGTAAAAGTGGGCGTAAGAGAAGGCGGCGTGAATGAGGCGAGTTGTTCTCGTTTCTTTTTTTTTTATCAACGAGCGTGGAGCATTCGACTATCACAAAATTGACGGCCGTGAACACGTGCATGTTAGGTGCTTCTGCTTAGGGTTTTGACCCATTATCTGAACAAGATGTGTGTTGTGGGCTAGTGGTGCACATGAGTCTAGGGGTTCATAAAAGGAACGAGTAGACGCATGCGTGACCACCACAACCCCACGGTTGTAATTGAAGTTCTATCTCTAATTACCTATAAAGGGTATTAATCCCACTCGTGATGTTTGATGGGCTTAATACTAATAATCCCCTCATCGATAACTCTACTCACTTCATTACT
>JAKTWD010003194.1:0-25006 GCA_030581935.1 Metschnikowia corniflorae | reverse complement strand
GAATCGCTGAGATATCACTGAATAAAGAAGTCTTGCTAGACTATCGTAACTTGTCATGTTTTGTTGATGTTTTCTATGAACTGTTCTCCTCTAATTTCATCGGTAGACTGCGACGTAGGGTTCCATTAATATACTTTTGGACATCAACTCAACACAGCCTTTATCACACGTATCCTATTCTCAGAACATACAATGATACGACATTACTACTGACAATTATGGCATCATTCTGAGCCTTCAAAACACACACATTTATGCTTTTAGTACTTTGTCAAACATGCAGTGTTGATAGTTACGGTCATAATAGAATTGAATGACATGTCTATCATAATCCAATAGTACAACTTTGATAATACTACTTTAGTAGATAGCTATAGCTGTGATTGAAAGAGTCATCAAATAATATCTACTACATCAGATATGCCTGATTCCCATAGCACCCACGACGCTTTTCAGATTAAGATCTCGAAACAACAAATACTCTGAGACCAGTTGGGCTTATATTGCCAGGTTTCGATCGAAAGTTCATTATTTTTGCCGTGTGAGTCTTGTTCCCTACCCATACATATCCTGAATCAGGCCAAGAAGCAGAAGCGAGGGCATTGTCACACAAGTTAACGGCAAAACCAAAAAATGTCAGTTAAATTCAATTTAATTCCGCCGGTCATATAAGGCTCGGGTTCGAGATCACGTTGCATATTGAAAATTGTGTTCGTATTTAACAACTCAACAAAAACAAACTTAATAACAAAAATACTCTTTTTCGGCGGAATGCCTCTTTCCCCTCCCTTGCCTACAGCCAGACATTCCAAATTAGCAATACTTGGGCCAGGTCAATTGGATGCGCCAAGTCAGCTCAAAGTGCTTGATGTCGCTGGTTATTCACATTTCCTCAAATACTCTTCTATATCCTGGACTCCGAAGCACAAAACGTTATTCAGTGTAATGATGACTCGAGCCTTGGACAACTCAAGAAAGGGTGTCTTTCATAATAGCAGTTTGTGCAATAGTCCATGGAGCTGGTAGGCGTCAAGCTGGACTGATCATCACTATACCCAGCTATCAGTTTGTACTTCACAGATTTCTTCAAGTAGACCAAAACTTCATGGTGTGTGATTTTTGTGCGCAGAATTAGCGGGCGGCTTTCAGCCCAGAAATCTGACTCTTTGAGGGATGTATCAAAATGTCTGGTCAATACCTCCCAGCAGTCTAATGGACTATATGTCTCATATGAAAACCTTAATACGAAAGATTCCCACTCATGCTCGAAAGAGAAAGTGTCGATATTCGCGAACAGTGGTCTTATCAAGCTATGCATCAAGGAGGCAAAATTATCGAGCTGCAAACGTTTAGCACTGGTGATGGCTTCCTCGGTGCCCTGGATGTGAAATTCTTCCCCGAAGACCAATCCACGAAGAATGGAAAATTCCATTTCAGGAACGGTGTGATGCGGGCACATAGGCTCCGTTCTCACATGGATCCATTGAGTCCGTGGTTCTAAGCGCACTTTTGTATTGAGAACTTGGAATAGCTTGAATCGAAATTCGAGAGCCAGAGTGATGTGACCCTGGAATGTTCTGATGTTCCGTGTCCAGGCTGAGCGACTATATTGCAAATCGCCTATTTTATCATATCCCGGGCATTTCGAAAGGTTTTCCTGAAGCTCAACGGCCGCATTTACTTCGCGTATGACTTTGCTTTTGAGATCATCTATCGACTTCGAAATTTCTGCCTCGAGTTTTGTGACATCGTGAATACTAAATGATTGGTTCTTGGAGGGCTCATAAATGATCTCGTGTTCGTGTTGTGCCGACTTTCTTGAAATGACTCTCAGTGCCTCAAGAACAGACATCTTACTCAAAACCGCGAATATCTTCGGTCTGTTTTGCTTCGGATATTGTTTGTAAAACACAGCTTTCCGTTTTTCCCAACTGGCCTCTTTTTGCAACTGATCCGATTGCAAAATGAATTTTTCGGCGTTGGCTGGAAGTGTTAAATTTTTGTTATACAACATAGCAATCGTGGGGATATCCTTATGAGTTGCTCCACTAGTGTGGTCGGATATCCATTCGAGACTTTGCGTTTCTTTATCGATCGAGAACTCCTCAAAATCAGATAGCAATTTGATCATCGCATCATCGCTGGGTAATTGATTGTTAGTGGACAAGTCAATTGTTACCATAGTGCTGCTTAAATTATAAGAGAGGTTGAAAGTTCGTGATGGTTGGAGAGGATGAGTATTGCTGGGATGAAAGAACCATCCAAATCTTGTGCTTCTGGGCATTTGACTTAATATATCTCTTCCCTTTGCGCACATGAAACTTTACTCCATTGTTTCATTTGCCGGGCTTCGAAAAACAATAGAACTTGTGACTGATGATGGCTTTTGTGGCCTCTTTCGGAAAGCGGCGCTCCTTTAATTTCAGATGGAATATAATGACGACACTGCTTCTGAAATTGAGTTCTCAGAGCTCATGAACTACTTGAAACGGCTTGAACAATCAAGTGCTCAAACAATTCACAATCTAAACCACAGATCAAGCATTCTTCGAGATGATTAGCTTGGTGAGAAATTATCACTCATGACAGTTTGATCAATTCGAATCCAGAGTAGAGTTGCCTGAATACCCGCGCTCATAAGAACTAATAATATTTTGCTGCAGAATTTAGAGACATTATCACAGCGCAAAACGTTTCATGGGGCCATTTTGAGTCTCTGATCACGTGATACACGACTATGCCAGGTACTCTGTCAAAACACCAAAGGCAGATTCTACACAGCAGTCCCCTGAGCAGATCAAATCCAGGATTGTCTATCCTGGTCTCAAGCTGTTTAATTATAACTGGTGAGAATCAGATCGTCCGTCGGTTTCCGTGGAAAAGCTATCACATCCCAAGTCCGGCTCTGCTCGCTACATACAGGGCGCTACCCCTTCGTAATAGTCCATATAAACATACTCACAGATAGTTCAATATTTATTGAGCAGGCCTGTGGCTGAAGCTGTAAATCCAAGTAGACATTCAGAACTACACCCCAATATCAGTACAGGGCGCCAAGAACCACGCCTGCTACGCGGTTAGGTCACGTGATGCCGTTAGCGGCCAAAGTCAGCCGCCATCGTAAAGCGAGACTCTCACAAGAATTTCTTACTACTTCAAGCTTTGCGATTGAAGAGCTAATGACGGATAGTACTGATTTGAAGAGACAAGAATCTCAAGCCAATCATGCTAATTTCAAAACTGACTAAAATACTCCTAGTAACTAAATGAAAATTTTTTGGGCAGGACCTTTTCGCAGCTCTCGAAATGCGAATCGCTAACAGCGGAGGTGAACGAATCTTCTCGGACCGATTGGTTTGGTGCAATCTAAACTGCGGTGGTCCTTGCAGAAACACCGCGAGCAAAAGTCGATCCTCGTGTCAGTTTCGATTGGTGTGAGGGTTGACTTAAAATGTCCGTTTTCTGCCTCTACATATGGTACCATGCTCCTTTTGATGTAGACCAAAACCTCGTGATAGGACCCTTGCTCCAGCAAAATTTCTGGCCTATACTTTGCTCTAAAGCTTTCGTCCGTGAAGCTGCATCTCAAGTGACAATCCAATACTGAGACCAACAAATTGGGGTGGACCTTACCGTAAGAAACCTTCAACATGTATGCCTTCCACAATTCGTCATTCTGAACTAACTTGAAATCTTTAAGGGCATCGCTACACAACTCATACATAGATGAGGCAAGCTCCTCCACTTGGTAGACTACCGCACTCCGGACTTTCTCGGGTGCGCCGTTGGTATCATATATGGAAGGGGGAAAACGGACTTGTCTCCCGCGAGAAAGGTGGAGCGACTGCTGTTCAGGGCGCATGACTTCAAATTTCACGTGGATCCATTTGGTCCCGGACTCAAATCTGATCATCAACTTTTGAAGATGCCATTTCACAACGTGTGCGGTAAGGACGGTGAGAACTTTGCTTTGATATCTGGAAGTCAACTTTTTCCAGTCTTGAGACCTAATCAAAACACCCTCCGTCTTGGTATACCTGCCTGTTGGATAACCAATGGTAGCCTCATCCAGCATTTTCATCAATGGATGTTTCAATAATTGGGCCTGAATATCTTCCTCCATGGCTATCAAAATTTTCGTTTGCGAACAAATATTAAGTTCGACATCCAAGAGTTTCTTGTCTCTAGCTGAAATTAACCTTGCCACATCCATGGAAGTAAACTCAGAATTCGTCGATTGAATGATAAGTTCTCTCTCCCCCCACGCTGTTTGCAAGGCGATGAATCTTCTCGCTTCAATGGCTGGTAGTTCACTCAAAGCACCAAATGCTCTGTCTCGTTCATTTTCTGCCAAAGAATCATAAAAAATGGCTTTCAATCTTTCCCATCTTGCCGCCTCCTCAAGTTCAGGAGATTGGGAAATGAACATTATGGCTGCTTCTGGCAACGTTATGTTTTGATTATACATCATCGAGATAGTGGGAATATCTATGTGCACATCACCACTCGTGTGAGCCTTTATCCACTTTAAGTCTCGGAACTTCGAGTCCAATTCAAACTTTCCAAAGTGTGACAAAGGCTTTACCAGCTTGTCACAATGACTGTCGGGTACATCTGCATCAGAAGCAGACAAAGTTTCCAATTCTGAAATCAATGATTCCTCCGAAGCGTCACTAGAATACTGGCCATTCTTTTCAGTCTGGTGGTTTGGTGTTTTCGTTTCCATATCGGTCTCAATCTTTGGTTCGTGGTTTCCGAATATCATGCTTGATTAGTTTTACCAGAAAATTTGCTGATTTATTGTTGATATGAATGCGATCGGCCTCTCCTTATGATCTTCAAGGCTGATCATTTGAAATTTTGCCATTCAGGGTCAGCCGAATAGGACAGTTGTTATTGTTCTGAAAACCCCGGAGTGTATACACTCAGACTGGTCGTGGCTTTGCTGACTCAAGAATCAAAATTTACACTTGCATTGTGCACTGAAACCCCCGCCTTTAACAATAAACATTGTTCAATTGGCCACCTTTCAGTTGAAACATCGACTTCAGTGTGTGTAGATCCACGACATACCCAGCTGGGAGGAGATCGGGGTTTGAAAATACATCTCTTGACTGTGTAATCACTCTTGAATTGAGCAATTAGACCTGGAGATATTATTGAAGCTTGTTTACGAATGTTGCCACGATCAGACTAGAAGATCCATCACTACGAGACTCAGTAATACGCTATCAAATTGCTGAAGAGTTCTCACAGTGAACCTTTTTATTTGATGAAGTCTATTGTTTCAAAACATCGAGCGTCTTCGCAAATTTCATATCGAAAGTGCGCTGGTTAACTGTACTAAATGGCATCTTTTAGACGTGACCTTTCAACTCGAACACGCAAACAAACGATTTTCGATGACAGAAACTCAGCAGCCAAAATTCCCACATGTGGTAGTGATTCTGACATCAATATCATCTTTGAGATTAATGGTGGCCTTTACATGTGCATTGGGGACCAGGAATTACTGTGACAGTTGTCGCGATAGCAGCTTCATGTGAAATTTTCATCTTTTGCACAAGCTATCGAGCCTTTATTCTTCAATGCTTGTTTGAAACATCCAGGGCTCAGTACTTTGTACAGCTCGTTCAACTATCACGTTTGATGTCTTTCAGGCTGCTCTTGACGATTGTTGCTGTCAGTACAAATTTTATCAGACCAGATCTGGAAGTTACCAAGTGTTTAGTCTGGAACAGGTATGCACTCTTCAAGGTTTACGCCATACAAAAAATCACAAAAATTTCTTGAATTCACATTTCACGAACAAAGTGAAGGTTTATACCAGTTAAGCCTACAACATACTATCTCAAGTGCGTGTGAACCGAACTGACTCCCAAGAAACACCTCACTGGAATCGACAAATTTTCATCACATATTTTCACATCAACAACTATCATAAAAAAAAGAGATCAGACTCGAGTATATCTGTTTCACAACCTCGCCTGTGCATTCCAAATCTTCACCCTTGACCTAATTCAACAATCGAGGGCATTTCAAACGGCAATGTTCTTCACAGAAACATTTTGAGCAAAACCCGAGAACCTCAGCGGGCCTCATGGTAGACCCAATCTCGTCGTTGCGTTCAATAACCTTTCCCACCAAGTCTTTCTTGATATACACCAAAAATTCGTGATGGGAACCTGGCTCTTTGAAAACCGCAGGCCTGAAGTGCATTTTGAAATCCTCTTTTGCGAGCTCATGATCGACGTGAAGTTCCAAAACTGAAGTGAAATATCTCGGAACCACTTGCTCATACGGAATGCGCACTGTGAATGCCTCCCATATATCATTAATCAGAATGATGTGAAACTTGGTCTCGAAATTCTTTCCCAAGTCGTAGGCAAGACACTCAAAGGCCTCACTTTGGCGAATTATTGCCCTGGTGACTTCTTCGCGTGTGCCATTGGTATCGTATTCGGTTGCTGGAAAGGCGGCCCACTTCCCAAAAATATCGGAAAAATTCTTTTTCTCAGGGTGTATGATTTCAAATGCCATATGTATCCACTTTGTGCGCAGATCAAGACGGAACTCTGTATTTCGGAGTTTCATCCATTCGATGTGGTTTTGCACTTGTTTTCGAATTGCAGAATGATAGTTGCCCACTTCGGCCCTCCAAAATCTGGACCGCTTTATGATTAGAGTAGCCGAATTTAAACAAGGTTCAGGGTTGTCGTCGAAATTCTTTCTCACGGTATCTTCCAACTTCTTTAACTCTTGGCTTTGATCAAACCTATCTCGACTATTACATTTGAGTCTGTCGTCCCGTGCATTATTGAAAATGCCCACGTCTTCAGAAGTGAAGTCATTTTGACCAACAGATTGAATAATCACTTCGTGCTCGCCCCGGGCAGTTCTTAAGGCAATAAATCTTCTGGCCTCGAGGACCGGCAATTGACTCAACACTTCAAAAGCCCTTATTTGAACATCTTCTGGCAAAGACTTGTAGAACTTTGCCTTCAACCTTTCCCATCTTGCTTCATCTTTGAGCTCAGAGGATTGAGCAATAAACTTTTCAGCTTCTTCGGGCAACTTCAAGTCTTGGTTATACAACATTGAAACTGTCGAGATATCTTGATGTACCTCTCCACTAGTGTTATCCACAATCCACTTGAGCTCACGGAACTTTTGCTCGATCTCGAACCTTCCGAAGTGCGATAATGGCTTGACCATAGAGCCACGATAATCTTCAGCTATACTATTGTTATCCGGGGAAGATGACTCGGGAACGCTGGGATCAATCTTCTCTGAAGATGTCTTTGCTCCCTGAAAGCTATCCACTTCGACAAAGTCTTCCAACTCAGTTGTTGTCTGAGGGTCAATTTTCAGCTCGGGCGTCATTGAAACGGAAGACATGATACTGAAAACTCGGGTATTGTGTGAGAGACATTTTGGATAACCAGGAGTTTGCGGGACATATTTATACCGCTGATAATATCAGACTCCAATGAATTTTTCACAAGTTGAAATATCCTCCGCTTCTCCACTGATGAAATTTCATCAAGAATGCCATTGTTCTTGCTCATGCCGCAACTCTGGGTCCTCCGTTTCACCCAAATCACTGTATGATGCTCATACGACTCTATTTTAAATCGCGTGCGTATACCGAGCATTTTTCTTTCGACAAAGCCCATGAGACTTGCCTGAAATCTGTTCCAGTGTGGGAAAAGGATTTATGTGCTAGACTAACAATAAGGAGACGCTTCGATGTACGGCGGGGCAATTCAAATATGATGTTGGAGTCATTCACGACCAACTGCTTTATTGTATCTTTGTTTGAGTGGTGTCGGCAACTGTTCTGGGAGTGACTGAGCAACTATACTCTTGGAGAAAATCAGGTGGCTACATCATGAACTGCCAAGCTTTTGCGCTATACCTTGCTAAACATTTCAAGTTGATGAAGAGCTCTCATACCTCTCATACGTGGGCCACTAGAACATGAACAAAGCTTATAAACTGTATGAATTCATTGGGAGTTATTTTTGAAACATAATTTGAAGTGGCACCCGAGAATGCATAATCGATCATTTGCCTCATATCAATAATATACCAAATCCATGAATGACAACAAAATGGTATAGAAAATCTTTTTCACCAATTTCAACCAGACTGTTTTCATATATACTAACCCTTTTCTAAGCTCAGCAGTTGACAACTCGCTCTACTGCGCCTCGTAGCCAAATCCATTATTTCTCTATTCACATCTTAGCACAAAATGAAGTCTTGAAAGCAATAGGTGCAGAATGCGTGGCAATTGCAGACTTCTTAAGTAGAGTCCAAGACACAGCCGACGGGACCTCTTTATCAAATGAGTTGAGCATATACACACATATCACATGGTGCGTTCTTGGAACCTATAAATCTCTTGCTTGCAGTCTCAAGATATGAGGTGCTCATTGGCAGTGCTTTACCACGAAACCGGACGGTAGAAATTGACAAGCGCATTGGAGACTCACTTTTGTTTATGGAGCACGAGACTCGTAGGCCTGTTTCATTCACAGTTTTGTAACGCATAATTACTCGTTCGCATATCAAGCCTTTCTTTGCATATTCAATATTCAAATCAGTTCATATGAGCGTCAGTCAATCAGTGTGTGGGTTTTTGCATACATCGAGTACATAAATTCCATTCCATTGGAAGGTTGCAAACGTGACTGCAAGCGGATTAGCATTTTGAAGTCAAAGGTATGATTGTTTGATACTCACGTGTTTTCATCCGGTGCGAGGCTCATAATGGTCAATGCATGGCCAGATTTGGACGCAACGCTCTGCGTCAACAACAACTCTTATTTTCGATTGGCACGCAATTGTTCCAAAAGTCCAGCCAGCCGACTGATTTCGAATCTCTCTTGTCGGAGATTTGTCTACGCAGGCAACATACTAGTGACATTTTGTGCAAGTCGAAAGTAGTTTTCAGAAGCAGCAAGAGAATTTCGTTCTCTTGAAACACTAGAAGCAACTTCCAGTTCAAACCCATGATTGCATTGTTGACTATCCGACATCTTGCTTAACTACTTTTTACACAAGGGTTTAACAAAGCATCATGTTCAAGCCGCGGGGTTTGCTATGCAAAACCCTCAGAGCCTCGAGTACTGGGTTCTTGTTTGGGATAACAAATGCCCGGTATTGGATACTATCAGAGCGGAAACCAAGAACGTCCCCCTTCAACTCATCTACTCTCGCCTGGCTGACTGGAAAACGAACTCCAGTGCTTGCCATGGCAAAGTAAAGTTTGAATGTACTACAGTTCGAGTGTAGAAATGTCCGAACTGACTTCGCTACTGGTATGGTCTTTGAACCATTTAAACGCACGGATATTTGGATTTGCTCAAAAGCTGCCAATGTGGGAAAGTGGCATCAGATCATTTGTGTTTCAAGAAGTGTTTTCGTCGGGTACGGGGGAAAGGTCCATGTGTTCATTGGAGATATCGTTTTGAGCTTCGCCATCATCACTCTCCTATCCTTTTCACTTTGATGAACTCGTCCACTTCGGCTTCGCATAAGTTCTCAATGAAGGCGTTTGGTAGACATGGCTAGATTAGAATTGTACTTGGGTTTGTTATGATATAAACGCTAGGAATAGTCATGGGATAGTTTCTGGGGCAGATCTCTCGGCTATTCTTAATCGCTGTTCGTAAGCCAGTTACTCCTTCTTTACGATTCCCCTACCTCACGCAAGTCCTGAACTAGTCAGGCAAGACAGAACCAAAACTTCTTTCACTGAATGTCCCGTCTTTAGCCATTTGAGCAGATTCGCCCTAAGCGTCTCGCTCCCGTAAAGCGGTGGGGCGCCTCATGCATGGAGTGCACATTATGCTGCTGCTGATCGGCTTAAAGACAAGACGCGCGCTCATGTAGAATTTATGCGCGGGGTCGGGCATGCCCACGAGAATCTGCAGAACAAAGAGTCTTATACGCACGACTTGCTTGCAATTCCACTAGGTGTTCTTTGTAATGCAGATCCTTGACGTTCGAGGTTTCATAGCTTCCAAACGTCTATGTGTTGCAATTTTTTGCAAGACAACACGCTACGTTACCTACTCCACAAAATTGCAGCGGATCATCTGAGGTGGCTAAAACATGTCATCATGTAAACTTACAATGCTTACTGTCGAAAGAATTGAATTCGGGTTCTGTAGCGCGATGCTAGATTCCTAAAGTAGAAATTCGAGGAAATCGCGCTTGGCCGGTTGTTCCTTGTGCATTCGCTTTATTAAAATAGAAAATAAGCGCAATTATCATCATGCGGAGTTGCCTATCGGCATGGTGAACTTTTGAAAATTCCGAAGTCCATTTTCATTTCTGTATTCATCCTTTTGCATCGTAGCCCTTTATACATCGAGAGTTATCAGAGCTAAGAGAGCCAAGATCAGTTCAAAGTTGCTCTGTGCAGACGGTGCAACGACATGAAATACAAACGGTGCCGGCCGGTATGAGACGGCGACCGCCCGAATACTTCTATTTTTGTTACAACAAGGTCTATTTTTAATGCGACTCTGCATTGGCCTGAAAACGCATTTTGTGTTTCAAGCTCGCAGGTAGAGCGAATTCTTGTGAACACTGAAATTTTGCCAGGAATGTTTACCAATTTTGTCGACGGTGCCGACATGAAGAGCCAGAGTGAGCCTTTTTACCATGCTTCGAGGGGAGCGAAATTTATTGCTATGAGTGGTTTGATGCCGAGCTTTCTATTGGGTTTATAGAAATTGGAACTATGGTGGGACTTCAGGAGACTTACTCATCATATTTTAGGGCATGCACACTCATTCTTCTCGAAACCACTTGTTAAAATTTTGAAGAAAAATGCGAGAAACATCCCTCCACCGTATTGGAGTCCCTTCCGAAGCTTAACTAACCATTTAAAAAATATCATATTGTGCTGGATCACATAGCCACAGATACATACTTACTGGCTGGACATTTCCTGTTTGTTCATCGCATATGAGCAGACATTAGGCTGTTCGGATTACAGGTTGATCGTCTTTAGATGGGATGGTGGCGCGGGTTTTTCTGAAAATGATAAGCCCTTGGTGACGAATTTCCGTCTAGATGTCGTTTGTGATCTTTAACCAGCTAGCGGCGAACAGGGTGTTCAAGGAGCAGGTGATCTAAAAGCTCGTTTCAAAGATGGATGTGTTGGGTTGTTGAAAGATGTGTTTTATGATGAGGCATTGAATCCGAATATTCTCAGTACGATATTGTACAATCACTACCACTCAGGGATTGAAAATGGCATTCTTTATCGCCTTGATACTGGAGCAGAGACTGGGTATCAGAAATACGGAACACCAGAGGTTGATGTAGCATTTCTAGGATTTGACTCTCCTATTGAACCAGATGTATACCCAGGGAAATCCTTGTGAACAAGCCATCAGTCGATGTGAACAAAACGCCGTATAATTCGTTACATTTGGTCAGATTGCCTCGCTCGAGCTGGTGTACTGTCACCTTTGTAACGGGAGAACTCTGGTGAAGTATTGGCAGGTGCTGTGTCCACACTAAGAATGGGCGACTTAACCCAGCCTGTTTCACAACGACAGCGAAACGATGAAAAACGTTCTATAGCAGTTCAAGTCGAAAATTACAGCGATAATACCACATGAAGCTCATGATAAATGTAATGCAGATATACTTTCGATGAGTGCTTTGTCACCTTCAGCTAAATGAGAACAGCTGATAAAGATGATAATATGCATAATCTGTCACTATATAGCAATTCACTTATATGCCCAAAATGGATGCAAAGGTCAGTGAGTGTCCGTATTCTGACAACAGAAATTTTAGTACAGTTACGACACTGGAACATTGATGATATTCCACGACATTTACTATCCCGATCGGCTGAAATCTTTAATACCATGAGAGTAAGGGTGTCGAATGTGGTGTCATACTCGAAATATCAAAAAAATATTGTAAGTTTCGCCTTTGACGATAGGTCGGGAGCCGCACACTAGATACGTCTTTGCTAATGATAGACGAAAAGAGTTTATACTTTGCTAGTTAATATTAGCATGAAACATGACAAGAAATGTAGTCCACTGCTGTCACCATTGGATTCGACTTGCTTTAGAAAGAACCAGCTCTGGAGAATATGCTATTATTTAGTCTAAGTTGAAATATTAGCAACTCAGCTCTGAGTCAGCCTCCTCGTGCTTTCCACCAATGCTAGTCCCTCGATAGCAGAAAAACTTACTCCACACAAACTCGAAACGATAAAACTGAATTTGATGAGCTCCTTTCTCCTTAATCCCTCATACTTTTTGTCTTCCTTGGTGTTAGCTCCTGATGTCAGCTATCATACCTTTCTCCGGCTTTCCAAATTCGTCATCAAAATTTCAAATATAACATGAAAAAGGATTCCGCAGACCATGCTCTTATTCTAGTCTATACTCAGGAGACCATATAAGCTCCTGTGTCTCAATCATAACTGTACTGCTTTAGTCCAAAATATCAACGGAATTATATCCCAGTTTTTGCACCCTAAGCAGCTGCGAAACGCGGTAGCAGAACCATAACCCCTCTGGAGCCACCAGAAAAGGAAAAAAAAAAACATGCAAATCTCGTATCGTAAATAACTTCTTATCCTCCAGACCCACCCCCATCAACGAAACCGTTGTTTTCATAAAAATTAAATGAAACTGAACAATCACTCGCAGCAGTGCATCTCGTATATCACCTGAGAAGCGCGATCGCACCAAACCAAACAAAATACCAACTACATCACATGATCTCAACATTGGTCCCTATCCTGGACTCATTCGTTGTTGCCGGTACGTCTGACTCTCGCATCCAAATTGTTCAATTCCCCTCTGTAGATTCCACCTCAAAAATCCCCAATGATTATATCAGAAAAGGCTCGCTAAATCTCTCACGGCGCTTCTCGGATTTCGTTCACCCAGTCCACACTACTGTTTTGGGCAAATGTTCACATTCACTAGTCGGAGAAATTGCCCATTTGGGCGAACACGTAGCGGCCGTCTCGGGTCATACTCTCTCTACTTGGGATCTCGTTAAAAATTGCCGAATCCGGCACCTTACTACACCCGACCAATCCGCGGCCTGCAAATACATAGGAAATAAGCTCTTGGCGGTAGCTGGTCAGGGGCAGCTGGTACATTTGTACGACACAAGAGTAGCAAACAAAAGTCTGGTTCCTATATGGAGCCTCAAGGTGTCAAAAGACAATGTGTATACCTTGGCAGTAGAGGATACAACAGTGTTGGCCGCTGGCGCTGACGGGTCTATATATGGGGTTGATCTCCGCGCGCGACATAAAATAGTATGGGATTTGCAACCAGGAAAAGTGGTACAATACTGTGAAGAGAAGGTCGATTCTGGACTGTTTGGGCAGAATCTACTGGGTGGCGAACATCCGACAAATGCCATTTTGGACTTGACCGTTTCGAACGGGAGTATGGTGTTTACGCTTGAGTCGGGTCACGTGCGCGGGCTCCCTCTCCAGTTTGATAGTAGCAAAAACAGAGAAAAAGGGCGATATGCAACAGACTTGAACTTTTCGTCAGTCCGGAAAATGCTGGAGAATCTGAAAGTCCCAGAACAACTGTCACTGCTATCTGGGGGCGATTTTTCACTCACCGCGCCCTTTTCCTCTGGGCCGGTGGGCTCCAGAATCGGCTGCGACGTGCTCGATGTTGGAGGCGAGACACATATTGCCGTGGGAAGTGAAAATGGCCACATCAGGTGCTTCAAGTATAATCGTGAACGTGAGTTATTCTCGGAATACGAATATTCGGTTGGTACGGGACAGGAAGATATCGTGTCGTGTGTTCGGTGGTCGCCGAGGGGCCTTTGTATGAGCTCTGGGGCGGAAATCTTGATTCTGCCATTCCTGGAGTTCACTTACTGAAAAGAAAAAAAATCTCGAAAATCCCGGGATTATGCTTTTTGGCCGCTTTCAACAGTAATCACCAACGTCAAGCGATACAATCAGGGCGTGTTGTGCATACAGGTACACTCTCACTAACAACATCGTGGACCAAAACGCGTTTCTGCCCTTGCCCACCATCAGATAAGCGTTAATCATGAGTCTGGAAGATACGCTGACCCATGACTCGCCTATAGAAATCACCAGCGATGAATTCACACATGATGTTCTGGCTCCCGACTTGAAGGATTCACTCATCGAGCCCACAGCGGACCTTGGGAAGAAAGTCCCGGAAGCGGCCTTAGAAGATACGCCTGTTGAAAGCACAAGTCAGGAATCTAGAAATGAGATCCTGTCCGCGGCTCTAGAAGATACGCCTATCGAAATCACCAGTGACGAATTCAAGAATGAGGTCTCGTCTCTGAACCTGAAAGAGCCGAAAAAAGACAACTCCGAGATACAAAAACAATTGAATCTCGAGCCCAGAGCGATCGTTCTTGCCAAAGTGAAAGGCTACAGAGCGTGGCCAGCCATGGTCTTGGACGAGACGATTCTCCCCGAAAACATTAAGAAAATGAAGCCGAAGACGGTCAGACTAGCACGGAAAGTGAACTTCCCGGTGATAAACGTTCCGGTGCGCTTTTTTAGTGACGACACTTACATCTGGATCAAGTCATGTGACTTGAAAGTGCTCTCGCCCGAGGAAATTGATGCCTTTTTGCAGAGGAAGGCAACAACGAGAAAGCACGATTTGCTTGTGGACGCCTATAAGTTGGCAAAGGACCCGCCGGATATGCAAGAGTTCAACACATGGGGCTCGCACGGTCCACCGGAATATGTGGATTCGGAGGAGGACGATCTTTTGATTGTACCGCAAGTGTCCGAAGAACCGGAGAAAAAGAAACTCAAATTGAGTATCAAGCTCAGAAAGCCCGCTTCTGCTGATAAGCTGTCCAGTGCGAGCAAGAAAGCTGCGCCAAAATCGGCCAAACCGACAAAAGCGGTTCAGTCGATCAAAGTAGCAAAACCGGTTGCGCCAGCGGAAACGAAACCAAAAGTGGGTGATCTTAAGATCAAGATTTTTCCAAGGGCTTTGTCAGAAGAGGGAGTCTACGATGAATCACTTGAAGGCTTTGATTCAGACTGGGGACTAGATGACGTCGACGTGGACACGGAAGGCGGGAACTACATATTTGACGATGAGAACGAGCAGATGGATTTTGTCCAGCTGTTCCCCAGAGTAGCGGCCTTGGTGCAGACGCTAGAAACGTTTCAGGAGCTTTTCAAGGGGTTGCATGAAAGCATATCACCTTTTTTACTCCGAGAAGAGTGGGACAAGGAAAAAAAGATTTTGGCCAGACTACGCGAACTCGAGGGAATGTTATCCAGCTCCGAGACACCGGTAATCGCGTTCACAAAATCGCCTTTATTCAGAGTGTTGCTCCTCACGCTTCACAAGCCCGAAAGCGCGGGCAGCCAGAACATCCGGAAGGGAATCGAACGAATTTTCAACGTCATGAACTTACAAGCATGTCGGGTGACAGAGGAAGATATCGCGGTGGCGTCAAAGGAAAATACCCCAGCCACAATAGATGGCAAAGACGAATCAAGCTCGATTGTGGTGGATTAGATTCAACGCAGTGCCAAGCAACGGTGGCTCTTGTGGTTGTGTCGTATACTTGCTTCGCACCATGCGCCATCAGACGTATATAGACACGGGGAAACCCGAGACTTCGCTAGACCTGACATTGCTTAAAACACCCGGGAAAGCGCTGCTTCGCTTTTGAGGTCGATTTCGGCCAGATGCGGAAACAGGGGTTCGAATAGGGTACTCCACGCACGTGTGTTGTAGCACACCGCTCGACATGCTCGCTGTGCAGAACGACATGCACACAGACGAGCGCACCCAGTCGCGGCGTGCGCCTACCAGCACCCCAAAAGGGGATTAAAATCTCACACCCACCGCTTGTTTTGATTGCAGCTCCAGTTTTGTCAACCCTTGAACTCCACCCAAAGCGAGCAAAAAGTACGTATACCCTTCCAATTCGCAGCGTGTGGTTCCTGACGAGTACCTGCTACCCCTCAACCCCAAATTCCACCGGGTTTTCTGCGTGTTTGTGCCAGGTCGAGAAAACATGGCCAAATCGGGTTCGCCATTTTTCCTAAAACGGACCGTGCATCAGAGGCCGGATGATACGACCCGAGGCTGCAACGACCACGGAACGCCACCCAATTACGAGTTCGGAAAAACTCTGATCAATGCCGTGATCTTTTCAAATCCAGCAAAAACTCCTTCTGTCGCCACTGAGTTCCTGGCGTTTTTCCGGCCTCGAAAAAAAAAAATGCCACGCCTTTTGTGTGAACAATGGGTGTCTGAGCGTAACAACACAAACCGAAAAAATACCACGACTCCGTCGCCAGCACAACAATACACATAATGGCCGAACCTGCCGGCGGTGCCCCTGCTCTCGGCGGCGCCTTCGGCCCATTCCTGGGGAAAAATTACACACGAAAAAGGCAAATCCTTGAGAGTAAGTGGAACCAGCACCACGCACAAGCACAGCATCAAGCGGAAAGGCACGGAAAAACAGTGAGCCAAAATACGAATACAAAACACATCGGATAAACACTCTTAAAATATTTCAGGCAAACGAAAAAAACATTGGGCAAACACTAGGCAGCACCAGGAAAGGACCACACATATCAACAATATACTAACCTCCAGAATGTCGGAAATCACCGATCCACACAAATTAGAAAATTCAGAGGATACCCTTACCGGGGCGTCGGCAGCACAGTTCGCCCGGGGCAGTGTCAGTGGACCTGCCGGCGACGACGATGACGACGATGAGCCTTCGGGCGGAAAACAGCAGAAAGAACGCCGCAAGATCGAGATCAAATTCATCCAGGACAAGCTGCGCCGCCACATCACCTTCCTGAAAAGGAAGGCGGGGATCATGAAGAAGGCGTACGAGTTGCTGGTGTTGACGGGCACCCAGGTGTTGCTCTTGGTGGTGAGCGAAACTGGGCTTGTGTACACCTTCACCACGCCCAAGTTGCAGCCGTTGGTGACCAAAAGCGAGGGGAAAAACTTGATCCAGGCGTGTTTGAATGCGCCCGAAGAGGGCTTGGGTGATGATCAGGGTGAGCATAGTGACGCCAATTCGCCCGACCTGGCCGACCAAAGTCCTCCTCCTCAGCCCCAACACGCTCCTGTGGGTGTTGTTCCCCACCCTGGGGGTCCGGCTCAGGTTCCACATCAACAACAATTACCACCTGCACATTTGCCCCACGGAATGCCGTACCAGGGCCAGGGGCACCCTCAGCAGGGTTTGCCCATGCCGCAGGCGGGCGGGTACAACGACCCTTACCAGTATTTCGGCAACATGGGCAACGGCAACATCCAGAACCAGCAGCAGTACCAGTAGGTGCTTTTTGAGTGTTCTGAGTGTTTATTAGTGGTTGTATTGGTGAGAGTACTGGAGTGGTAGGTTGGTGGAGCGTGGCGCCAACAAGACCGTGACCTTTCGTTTTTAATTCTTTCTTTCCTTGCAGCGAGGCGGCGGAGTGTGTGGTTCTTAAAGGGACACACGGGGTCCCGGGGGCTCCATCTAGTAGTTACAGGTTATTGATGTAATGTATGTCGCATGTATGAGGTGGGTGTTGATATCCAGCCCTCGGGGAAACTGTAGCGACATTTCTGGATATAGGAAAGAAAGCAAACAAGTCAGTTTGTCACTCTGTTGTGATATACTGCTTGAAGTGCTGTCTCATGCTAAACCGATCGAGATAAGATGAAAATGCTGAATTGAAATTTGCCCTGGAGATCATACAATTGAAATCTGCTCTGAGAACCATGTGTAAGCATTCTGCTGTGGCGTAATTCTGGTAGTCCTTGAACCATGATAGGTCACGGGTAACGTGAGAGTCTAACAAGACGAAAATTC
The DNA here is from genome assembly GCA_030581935.1 of Metschnikowia corniflorae. NCBI lineage: Eukaryota > Fungi > Ascomycota > Pichiomycetes > Serinales > Metschnikowiaceae > Metschnikowia > Metschnikowia corniflorae. The sequence continues at coordinate 7,132 of JAKTWD010003194.1, read as the reverse complement.
ATCTTGGGATGTATTAGTCTGTTTCAGTGATTGTATGGTGAAAGACTGGACTGGAATAAGCAACGGGGAATACTCGAGAATGCTTCAAAGAATCTGAATGAACTTTGCTCTAGGCGCAACGTGCAATCATTCTATTGCAGTGAGACCCTATTTGGAACATGAGCCTATGAACGGATTTAGGTAAAATTCGAGAGGTTTTGATGGATGTGAGTTCACACCCGAGACAACATTTGCTAATAATATATATACCGTTTCATCACATCAAACGGGCACGGCCAGGACGGCGCTACGTAAAAGGTAATTTCTATGGGCCCACTACACCGCATGCGATTGCCCTATTCGGAACCAGCTTCTATCCCATTTAGATGTCGACGAAACAGGGCAAACCCATGCGGCGAGTATTACAAATCGGTTACACCGCCATTTTCCATTGACCCAAAATTTGGTATCTGTTGGGCAGGTGGAGAACCTGTTCTCCGAAACGAGTGCCTGTGCATCTGTCTATGGCATTGCCGCACCGACCGATCTGTGAAAAAAAAAAAAGAGATCTATTGTTTTAAAAGTGGAACATGCTACTTGTCGGGATGCAGTTAAAACATGGAAGAAAAAGAAAAGAGCGGAAACAAGTCAGCGCATAATGGCGTGAATTGTTTCCCGAACATTGGCGGCTTCTTCAACCAGGCTTCTATGTCGCTGTCTGTGCTTGTTGATCTGTTTGCCCAAATCTCACATCCGGTGCCCCCACGGACAGCGGCGCGCCGCAAGCCACTTCCAAGGATTTGAAGCGTCCCGACTTGCGCAGAGAGACGCAAATACGAGGATCGAGAGGTGGGTCCGGCATATAGACCACATTCAAGCCCCGGAACCCACCAGGAGGGGAATAAGTGTCTCAACTCAGCCCCATCCCCGCGTCCCCACCACGGTCCGCGGAAAGTTGCCCAAAGGACGCATTCGCAAAATAGTTCCGCGCCCGAAACTTGCTCATGCAAAGCCTGTGCGTCTCGCTCCATCGTGGAGGAAGCAGAATGTGTGCAAATAGCGGCGTTTAAGAGATTGTGCATGAAGAACACAAAACGTGCCTTTGGTGACGCCACACGATTCTTTGCGCTCGGAAAAATCCTGCCGCACAATGGGCGCGATATATGCTGGCGGCCTCTGCCCACAATGTGCGAGAGCATCCGCCTACAATGGCGGTCAGAATTGCCCACACGCGCCAGGAGGTGTTTCGAAAACCTTGGGCCTCACAATGGATCGAATTGTTTCAGGTGAGGCGAGAAAACGCTGTTGTGCAGTGGACTACGGGGAGCAGTACAATGGCTGGAATCATGGCAAACACGCGCATCAATGGCCGCTTGCCGAAACCTTGATAGGTTTGTCAGCAAGGCCAAACTGATTTGAATCAAATTACTAGGTTTATCACAAAGATCAGGTTCCCGGGCTCAGTGAAACGCGCGTTTGCCACCAGACGCACATATGCAAACAATATTGGTTAATTCTGTCGGCGTAAAGGCGACCTTCGTATAAGCCGATTCTTGGAACGGCAATACGCCAAATTCTTCCCCGACTGCTGGGTGCGTGCAGGCCGTGGGGCGATTTGCGTGCTGTTTCTCAGATGCAAGCAGAAACGAGAGAGTATAATGCGCCCAAGGGCATGGCAGGGCATGGCAAGGGCACATACGCTGGCAATCTGTCGTCGCCGTGAAAGAACTAAGAGAAAATGAGGAGATTTCAAGATATTTCAAAACAGAATTTATTAATGGAACATCGGCACCAAAGGTGCAACGACCGACAGCACGGCGGGCATATACGCAACGTAAGGGCAAAGGGCAAATCCAACCTGGGGCACTCGGCGAGATGGTGGCCTGCATACACGCCGCGCACCCGCTGTGCATTGTGCAGGGGCATGATCGCGGTGAGGCTGCCCTGTGACGTGCAGGCGGATCATTTGCCAGTGGGAAAAAGTAAAAATAAAAAAATAAAAGCGTGATAAATGTCGCCAAATCTCCAGAAAGTCCCTAGCCCTCAAATTTCTCTCCGCCGTATCTCTCGCATCCAGCATTGGCACAACTTTCCCGAAATAATATCCTCAAACCCACCGCTTTATCTCTGCCATCTACCCTCACTCTGCAAATCCACGCGTGGGATTTTCGCCAGCATCACAGCTACAGGTCTCGGCCATTGTCTATACTTTCCGGCCCAGCTCCAGCGGCACAAACCGGTGAAATTCACTCCAGTCCGTGGCTAAACCCAATAACGACAAAGCTCAAAAAATAAACGATCATCACAGCCTCTGACCAATTGGCTTTTTTTTAGTCTGTCCCAATTCGTCTCCGTTTGCAGCCACCCTCTGAGTCGCCATTATGTATGCTCACGACCAGACAGAAAGCCTTGTTCCCTCAGACAACGCTGACCGCCGAAAAAGCTCCAGTTCCAAATCCATCTGGTCCACAAAGCTGGACCACGAGCAGACCAAGTTCTCGTTAGACTTGGTCAACGTCGCCTCCGCCCAGTCCCTTGTCAACCCACCTTCCACGCCTCTTCCTCAAACCCGCCACATTACCGACAACTTTCAAACTGTTTCCCCATACGGCCATAATACGGAAATTCACTCTTTGGCGGGATTCCATCATCCAGGCCCTATCGGAATGGGCATACATTATGCGGGTGGAAAGGGCGAGATATACCAGAGCAGTCTTGCCAGTCAGGGTGCCACGAGTGTGCCCCAATACCTGAACACGCAGAACGTTCAGAACTCGCAGAATTTTCCGGGTATTGAAAGTCAGAGACACAGTCTTTCCTCTCCCGACGTGGACCAGCACCTATTTCCACATGACGACATGGGCTCCCTCGGCATGAACTTTGGGCAGATGTACAGCATCCCATCCACCCCGAACTACACTACGCAGCATATACAGACGTTACAGACCTTACAGAATCACCAGCACATGCCCCCGATCCGCTCCCAGAGCCAGCCGCAAAACCGCTCCCAGAGCCAGCCCCAAAACTACTCTCCAGTATTACCTCAGAACATGCATCAAGACTTACAACAAGACACTTTCCAGTTCCCAAACTACCCCTTTTCGGAGTACACTGGGTTGAGCCCGGAGCAGCCTCGGCGTGCCGATACCCAGCCGTCGTTCTCGGGCGCAAGCAACATCGCGTATAATCTGGCATATCTGCCAAGTCTTGGGGACGAAAAAGCGTCCAGCGCAGAACGCGATATAACGGTTTCGCCCACCAATACCTACGCTGCAATGGCGGGGGAAAACTATGCCGCAACAGCTTCCGCAAGCTCCTTTCATAGACGCCATCACTCCAGCGGAGCCACATACAACATCCCAAATGAGCCCTTGGATAGCACCGTTCTTGCGAAAGTGGACCTGTACTTCACCCAAGACCCCATTGGCAAGGTCCGGGCCACCGGGGAGGTAATCCAGACGTGTTTGCAAAACGAAAAAGCACTTTTGTCGCCCAGCTACGGGTACCCCGATTTCAGCCCCAGCGAATATGTGAAGAAGTCGCAATTGGTGCTAGTTGCGTTTAAGGCCGGGCGTCTTGAAGCGTTCTACATTCCGTGCGGCTCGCCTGAACTCCAAAGTCTACAAGAAGGCATGTTTGTGATCGTCGAAGCAGATCGGGGCCGCAACTTGGGCAGGGTGTACAAAACGAACGTTTCCTGGGACGAGGCACGTGTTCTCGGCTTGCTCGAGGCCCTCCAGCTGAACGTGAATTTCGGAGATAGGTACACCAAAGAGTTGCATTTGAGCCAGCTACTGCACTATGAGTCTCGATTCGGCAACAGCAGATTCAGCCAGTTGGCCAGCCCCAAAGCGGTGATCGGGTTGGCCAGCTCCAGTGAGATCTTCCTGATCTTGAGGAAAAGCCAGGAAGAGGAAAAGGCGAGCCACACCAACATGGACAAGATTATCTCCAACATCATCGCCAGCAAAAACTTGCAGATGGAGTCACAGGCAGAGTCTCAGATGGAGTCGCTGGACGACTTGCAGGCGGAGATGCTCACGTCCAAGCCCATTGTGTCGTCCAACCCTGAGGAGCTTAGAAACGTTCGTTTCGTGGACTTCGAGTACCAGTTCGACCGCAAAAAGCTCATGATCGACTATACGGCGCCACGGCGCGTCGACTTCCGTGACGTGGTCCGCGAAATCTACCTGATTTTCAAAACTCGCATCTGGATGCTGGCGGTGGTTGGTGTTACCGTGAATAACAGCCGCAAGTCCAGCCAAGTATTCAGAAGCAGTACCACAAGGGGGGGATCAGTATATAGGCCCAGAGTACACGGCCGCGGGTCCTGTTCTCAGCGGGGGTCCACTGGTCTGAATGGGGGCAGCCAAACAGGCCAAAGTCGCGATCACAAAGACGGAGCCATTGGAAACAATGAGCTCAACACCACTACGGCCGGCCGAAACGCAGCTGTTCCTCGATTGCTTCGGAACTCAGCTGATACTGGTGCGGATGGCACCAACACCAAAATAGACGGTATCACCAAGTCCGTTGAGGAAAAACTTAATCTCTAATTTGGGCTGCGGTAGATGCTAGTGGTCGAGAGAGACGCTTGTGGTTTAGAGACGTCTCCACTGGCCCATTTGATTTTGCATCGTCTTGTGTTACTATTATGAGAATTTATATAGTGTATATATGTTTTTGTACTATTCTTAGCTCCTCTAGTAATGCTTATACCCTCTTGCATCACTGTACCATCTCTACCCCATCTTTTCTCAAATTGTTTTGAACTATCTTTGACTCAGCTGTCCATCCTCTTTACGTCATCTTTATACCGTCTATACTTAAAGATTCTTCATGCATCTTTATACATCGCTAGATAATCTTCATATCAACATAATTTCATTAATGTGTCCACTTTGTCTTTGGGTGACTCTTGAACCAGCATACCTTCTGTATATCATTTTTGGACTATCTTTGTCTCAGCTTGACATAATCCTTGAACTATCCTCTTTGCAATGTTTCACTACCCATATGAATTCGTGTTTTGGCCACGGAAGACCACGCACTTCCATTTTCCGTTTGGGCCTTCGACAAGATACGTTTATTGTCTTTACGATGTATTCATTTCATGCGAACAAACCAAATGGCTCATTGACCACTCATGATTCCGAAGTTCTCTGGTCTTTGATGGTGATTGCTTTTGTAAAGAGCACATCAAGAAGGGTATGTGTCGGTGTTGAAAGTAACCCTAGTCATTACTATTTATAGTAGCAAGTAACGTATAATTATACTTCTCTTGATATAATGGGTAAGTCGTAAGTAGTAATCATATATAATTATACCAAAGTACTACTAATTTAATTGGCATCACTTCGAGCGATTGAATCCCACAGAAAGATATGTTGATAGCGCAGTTTACTGAATGTATGTATATACTTAAGTGAGGTCGTCATTCATTCCATGTTCCTCAATGCCCAAGAGGATATATATTAGACTTCACACCTGGTTACCTCATGTGGTGTTGCGTCAAAGACAAACTCGCTCTTCTATAATTCGGCAACCACTTCAACTGTGACGTCGAGTTTGAGCCAGTAACAATCGAAACGCCCTGACCATGCCTCTTTATTGTAGAGATAGTCGTATGCGAAAATCCCATGTCATCAAACAAATTGAGCTTTACTCGGGGCAGGCATGTTAGTAGGTAGTAATTCTAGTATTTTTCGAGATACTTTTGCAAACAAAATAACTTTTTCAAAATACATTTATTTTTCTGCATATATACTCTAGCACTAGCAGTTTTTGTGCATGTATTTTTAATATTGTTTTCAAGTAGGTGCATCTGCACACTAATAGGGAAAGCGAAAAATTCCCATTACAATTGATTCTTTAAGAAAAAAAATCACAACCGATAAAAATCGTGGTCTGGCCTTCTTTCCCTTCCTGATGATGAATTTCATCAAGGTCTGGATCCGGAATAACGCCCCTCGACTGTGGTATTGCCAAATTTTCAATTGTCTCTGGTAGTGATCTTCTTCTTCCGTCCGTTAGCATACACTTCACCTCGGCGAAAATTGACTCAGACGGCGGGACATTGCCGGAGTACGGTGAGAGTCTCTTGCCATCTCAGAGATGACGGGAAACGAAGCTCTTCGAGATCTGTAGTGTTGTGCAATATTACAATCCTCATCTTATATCATTTCGTCTAAATAACTCATTAGTTTGTTTTCTCTGCGATTGACTCGTTCTCGTGAGTACATTTGGTATTAGTAGATTCCGATTTGAGCAATCATTGGGTTTTCGTTTTCTCTTTGCTTGTAGTGGAAGTTACTGCCTCTTTTCGTACTCCGTTTTGTACTTGTGAAAAAGTTCAAATAAAGCTTCTTGACCAGGATCTAAAATGGAAGGTTAAACGCCATGTGCCCTGAGAATTTCAAACTTCAAACGAGGATCAAGCACTGTCGCGATGTAAAGATGATTTAGGGGTTCGATACCACCAGACCGGAGATTGTGATATTTGAGTAATGTGGCACACGCGTTCATAACCCCCACAGCTAGTAAGAGTTGAGTCTCAATGCATTGTGGAGTGTTGAACCCTCAAGCAAATCTAAGATTTGTGCCACAAGCGGTATTGTGAACCCAGCTGTCTGATAGTCATTGCCTTGGGGCCTTTGGATTGTAAATAGGGCGCAAGCCCCACAGTAGAAGGTGGCTTCGATCAGCACGCTTCGCCATGAATAAAAGTGTTGAATTTTTCTCTTATTTTTTTTTTTTTATAAGAAACATCCCATTGGGGGCTGCGGTGGTTCGGCTGCTATGCGAGCCTCATAGTATTTTATTTACTTAGTATTTTTGATCGCAAATCTGCTTCTAAAAATTGAAAAATTGCATGCGCATTATTTTTGTAAATCAGTTAGGTTTAGCCAAAGGATACAGATCACATAGCTTTTTTATACAAGCTCTTTGGTTTTGATTCTCGGAAAAAAGAAGGTCAATACAGAAAACATTGGAAAACTTTGCTGGACTGAATTCCTCTTCGATTCGTCAGGTTTCTTCTTCGAGCACTTGCAGTGGACCTTTTCTTCGAATGAACAGTTATACCTAGAAGCGTGGAGGAAACTAGTTCAAGGAGAAAGGGTCGCCGTCAAAGACATTAGAGTCAAAACAAGAT
>JAKTWD010001028.1:0-10019 GCA_030581935.1 Metschnikowia corniflorae | reverse complement strand
CCACGGTTGCCCAAGGGCAAGTCTCTTAGTAAATCCTCGAACGGGTGTTTCCCGATCTGGTCAGCAAGCGGCAGGAGATGAATGTCAAATCCAGACATGATAGTCAAAAGCTTAGTTTCATCCACAGAACCTGTAATCGCCACACACAAGCTATCTGGGCGGCACATAGCCTTGTGGAAGTCCCTGATCTGACTATCTTCAAATTCATGAGCTCAAAAATGAGTCCACCAGTCTCGGACGAGTAACAGGAATCAACTGGATTTTAAGGCCACATTCTCATGGATTTGATTCACACTAAAAATGGAAATCAAATGGGGTTTTGCTCTTTTGTTTTACTCTAGATATCTACCTCCATGAGCCCCCCTTAGGTCACCTGTGAGACTGTTGACAGATGTGCCGCCACAGCCAAACCCCTTTTGGACAGTGTTAGGCGAAAGAATGGCCCGGAAGGGATTATTCTTGAAGTACGCCGTTAGGCTAGCTTCTCGGGACCTTATGTTTCACCCTCCGTATCCTTTCGAGGATCAAACTAGGGTCAAGCTCAACGGGGTCTTCTTTCCCCGCTGATTTTGCCAAGCTCGCTCCCTTGGCTGTGGTTTCGCTGGATACTAGACATGACAGTGGGGATCTCGCTAATCCATTCGAGCGCGTCCAAATTACAAACGAGGCATCAAGCTACGCGGATGTCAAGACGGTGGCATTGACCGTGGCCATTATTCTCTGGTTAAAATCGCCATGTTTGGTACCGATGCAAACTGGGGCCGCATTTTGTGTGCAATTGGGTATGCCGAGGTAGGTGCAGACTCGGTCAAGACTAAGGCCCCAAATGTGAGCTTTGTGCCTACTGATAGCTCTGCACCGCCTCCGCTACTTATCACTGGAGAGCCTGAAAAGGCGGATGAGGCTAGAGCCCTCGACATCTTGAGCCACGAGGATTTGGGAATTGAAACTTTTTTGGGCACGGGTGGTGGTCAGCTGACCCTGTTCTGGACCTGTGACTTGGCGTACGAGGACATTTCAATCGATGCGGACTATAGATCTTGAAGAAAGTGGATGGTCTGAACTTGAAGTTATTGGTATGTGAAGCTGCAGTGGATAGTTACTCCTTCCGTTTACCCGCGTTGATTGATCATCATTTTGACACTCACAGCATTGGGCATCACATTAAGGTCTGTTAGGAGCATCACAATGCTATATTCTAGCTAAACAGTGAGGTCCTCTTTGACTGTACCCGAACAAGAACAGATGCATCTATCTTACTATCTTTCGCAATCTCCCTCGAAACAAAAACCAAGAACATATGGGTTTCGAACTCGAATGGGAATAGTTAAAGAATTCGCACCGCATTTTTTAAATTTTTAGGGCCCCAACTCTTAATCCACTAGCTAGCAAAGAATCTACTATCAGCTTGACCATCCCTTACGTTCATGATCTTCCCCAGAACCTTAGAGATTAAACAATCTATATCTTGCTCAAGGACTCGAAGCCTCTTATACAAAGCTTTGTAATCACTTTCCATCTATGAAAAAGATCTTGGGTAATGATTTGTCATAACAGTATGCCAACACTGCTTGGTTGTCTCCGTAAAGTTTGACAGCGTTGACCTTGAAACCCAAACTCTTAATGTATTCGGACAATCTCACCGTACGGTCCTCGGTCACCGATAGGGCGACTAATTCTGCTGCTGCCGTGCTTCGCGTAATGTTTTTCTGCTTTTTGCTCAACCACGATACGAAATTTTTTATTCACGTATATCGCCATTCCGGTAATCAATCTCACGTCCGATTCTGGGGCGAAAGAGGCGTCCGAGAAAGCTTCAATTGTAAATTTTCCCTTGTTACCTGGATTGTTGCTCTTGAGGTAGACTAACTCACGATCGATAGTTGCCATGATGTAACCGAGACAGTATAGTAAGTTGTTTTAATCCCGTTTTGTTGGATTTGAGGAATGTCTAGCTAGCGAGCTCACGGCCTGAGAGATTTCTGGTCGTGTATTGTATGCTCCCCATTGAAGACTTCCAACACCTGACTCGTAGCGTTTCTTCATGTTTACGGATAGAAGTTCTGTTTTGTCCGTTGGTGTTTCATAGATGCCATCTTCCTTTGGGATGTTGCTTGAACCATACCCGTGAAAACCTGGTCCATGGGTGTCTTCCGAGGAACTATGGCATCTTGTTCAAAACTATGAGACGCGAGTAAAGAACTTCGCTTGAGGCATTCTGAACACGCCCGAAGTACGTCTGAAGTGTATGCCGAGGTATTCCGATATTTCGCCAAAGTATTTGAGATCGAAAAGCTCCTTCAATTCGTGTTTGAAAATCTCTAGTGTTTTCTCGTTACTTGCAGTGAGAAATAAGTCGTCGACATAGAGTGCCACTATAAGGACCCCTGCTCCATTCTTTCATTCGAAGGTTGTTTCATCACTCTCGTCTTGTTCAAGCCCTAGGTCCGCAAGCTTTTTCGTTAAGAAAACGAACCACTCAAAACCGGCTTGCTTCATTTCGAAAAATGATTTTCGGAGTAGCCAACATTGTCCTTTCTCTAGGTGCCATATCTTGGGAACATGAAGATCATTTCTCTCGTGGCCGCAATTGATCCCAGGTTCAAGCTCAAATTTCTAGACGAAGGTATTTTTCAGGAGATGTCACTTCGGAGGTTATAAATTACTTGCCGATCGTTTCTTTACCCCATAAGAACACTTTGGAAAATAATCTGAATCGTTTAAAAGCATAGGAAGAGCCTCAAATTCAACTAATTGCTAAGTGTGATAGCTTAGGCTGTGTTCTTGAAGGCGAACCTTTTGACGACGAGTATGACGATTATACGTCTTAGTTAGAGTCATAAAGAGTGCTGAGAGTCAAGCAGCCCCATCACTTTTATTGAATTCGTAGAAAAGATTATTCTGTTCTTTCTGAGATGGCCAAAGACTTTTTAGTAATTCCAGCATTGTCTGCGCCTTCTTTTCAGAAATGGTTACAAAGAGAAGAAATAAATTTCTGGCGCGTAATACAAAGATCTTGGCGGCTTTCAAGTATCGGGCTCATTCTGTGGGCTTAGGGAAAATTTTTGGAAAGATCGAAGACATGGATGAAGACCTGGGGAATGACCTGAGGGATGACCTGGAGAAGAGCTCTTTTAGGCGAAAAACAGGAGGTCATATCAAACAAAATGTTAGAAAAATAGTTAGAGTAAACAAATTTTGTGTACAAAGCTTGGTTGGCATGAAATAGAGAAGAGAGAGGCTTTGGTGCTTTGCTTTGTAGTCCATGTAGAAAATTGTGAAAAGGACAGACACTTTCAAAACTCAAAACGTTTATCATAATCCTTACGATTAACATTCATGGCCTATCCGAGCCGCCCGCACCAACCACAAATAAACAAAAAAAAATTTCATAAATGTGTATATTGAAACAAAAATCAAGCTAGGTATAAAGTATATGAAAACGCATTCACAGTTGGGCTCACACTCTCACGCCCAATACGATCAACATCAAAGCCACCGTCAATTTCGAAAAGGACTGCTTGGATCCCGCGCCTTCGTACGACAGAACGGTGATGCCAGTGGCAACCGAGTGAGTGGAAAACGACGCCAGGGACACTCTCGAGGAGGCGAAGGTGGTGGTCTGCGCAAGACTGCCGGATGTGGTAGTGGTACCGGTGTGTATCGTCTCTGTCGTGGTCACGTCAGGTGTGGTCGTAGAAGAAGCAGAAAAAGACACACTGGTCTCCACAAGACACCCAGGGATCATAGAGCGGCACTCCTGGTCGTCTCCACACTCGTCACATGACTTGTCAGTGGTAGCAGAAGTGGAAGCAGGGGGAGTCACGACAACCGAGTCAGTCAGGTACGAGGTCAATGTGAATGTCACGGGAACAGTCACCAAAGAAGTCAGAATGGTGGTGGATCCGGAAGAAACAATGGTGACTTCAGTGGTGGAGACCTGTGAAGATGTCTGAGTGGTGATCTGGGTGGAGACATAAGTGGAGACAGAAGACACCTCAGGGACGGTCACAGAGGTCAGCAAGACCAAGAACGAGCTAGTCTCGGTGCTCAGTGTAGTCACAGGTGTAGTCTCAGTTGTAGTCTCAGGTGTAGTCACGACAGTAGTAGATCCAGATGAAACAACAGTGACCTCAGAATAGGACTCATTAGTAGAAACAGCAGGGACAGTGGAGGAAACAACTTCAGATGTGGACACTGTTTCAGAAGATGAAGACTCGATGACTGGTTCTGTGGATGAAACCAAAGTCACAATTACCGGTGTGCTTGGAGTAGATACCTTGGCCTCAAGACTCAGCGAGTACACCGAAGAAATTTCAGATGTCACAGCAGATGACGATACCACAATCTTCTTGGATGAAGATGGAACAGGAACAGTCACTGAAGCAGATGAGACAACTGGAACACTTGAAGATGAAACAGATGAAACAGATGAAACAACTGACACAGACGAGGTCTCACTCAGCTCCACAGAAACACTGGAACTTTCAGTCACCACTGACGAAACAGGAACATAAACCGAACTGGTCACAGATGCAGGCTCAGAGCTTTCCGAACTCACCGAGCTCAATGTCCGGGTCAGCACAATCGTGGTGTCGGAATATGGGCAGGTTGTAATCACAATCGTCTTCACTATCGAGGTGTGTTTTGTCGATAAGAAGGTGGAGTCAGAAGATGTGCATGTAGTCACCACAGTAGTCAAGATTGCAGTTGTAGTGGTCAACTCTGGTTTCGAGAAGGTGGGTGCAATCAGAGTGCTCCAAGTCGACAGAATAGGGGTGGATGAAGACACAACAGCGGGTTCCAGTGATAATTCAGTGGAGCTTGATACCTCAGAAGAAGATGCCACTGGGGTAGTAACCACTGAACTTGAAACAATTGAGCTTGAAACAACAATTGAAATCACTGAACTAGAACTCACTGAACTTGACTCAACAACACTCGATGAAACAGTAGTGACCTCGGTAGAAGATGAAGACACAGATGGACAGTGACCAGCAGAGTTCGTGCAGAACACAACAGTAGAGGTCGTCGAGGAAACAAAAGTTTCAATGGCCGGCGTCGAGATAACAGTAGATGGTGCAACCGATGACGATGTAATTTCACTTGATGACGACACAACGGATGATGGGATTTCACTAGATTCTGGAGCACTCGAAGACTCAATAGACGAGCTTCTGCTCTCGGTGCATCTGACACAAGTTGTTTCCGTCATGGTCGAGTAGTCTGTGATCACGGTGTCACTGGAAAATCTGACGATAATGTCCACAGAAGATGAAGCAGTGTAAGATGGCTCTGGGGAACTGAACTTTGGTGAGAGCGACGTCGAGTACACAGAACTCAGTGGAATCAGCGAGATCGAGCTTGATGGTGTTTCCGAACTAGAAGCGATGCTGGAAGAAACTGGCACGGAACTTGAAGCCAACGTCGAAGACAAGGTTGAAGACGACTCAATTGATGATGTTGCAGCAGAAGAAGACTCAGTGGTCGATGAAACGACAGATGAAGTCTCAGCAGATGACGACTCAATGATGGATGATGATGAGACAACAGATGAGCTTGAAGTACTTGAGCTTGGAACCACCGATAAAGATGAAGCGGTCGATGAAACAACAGAAGTGATGGGTGGAGCTGACAGAATTATGGATTCCAAGTAAATCTCTTCCGAAGTTGAGCTTGCAAATGAGCTGTAAACCGTCGAAGTTGAATCAGCAACAGTAGAAGTTGTTGTGTGGTGAACAGTCAGTAAAGTGATGTCACTACCGCTCTTGTCGCTAGCTGGCGGCAAGCTTCCGATACCGAGAGTGGTCGATAATTCAGGGCAATAAGTAATGTACAGTGATATATATGAGTCATAAGTGACTATCACTAGAACTTCACTGGTCGGTTCCTCACTCGAAGACGAAGGTGATGGTAAAGCGGAGCTTTTACCTTGGGTACATGAATGGTCTGGGCAGCTGAAGATAGTATTATCAGTCGTGCGTACCACGGTTGTCGTCGTATACATAATAACGTATCTTGCACTCACAGCAAGCAACAAATAAAACAAGAACAACATGGTAAAGCGAATGGATGATTGATGTTGCAACCGGGAAAACCGTTGCAGACATGTTCCCCTTTATAGCTTTTCATCTCTGAAAGATCTCTCAAACAAAGACGTTTCAGAACCTGACATCGCATATACTTCCATGCACGGAGCCCATCGTAAGAGCGTATATACCTGAAATTTAAAACCTGAAACCACTCTGGATGCAAATCTCGCACTTTGAGACGTTTTGCGAGCCCTCGCTGCAGGTTTGCAGACGCACGTTCCCAAACCGGAAGTGTGATGGCGGGCCCCTCACACACAAAACCACGTTTTTGCAATTCTGGGCGGGCTCACGAAAAGGTAAGGTTGTTTCAACTTTCACAGAATGTTTTTTCTTGGCCCAAAGCGGTTGTTCATGTTGTTAATGTTCGTGAACGCTCTCAATACGCTTGTTTGTTTCAAACAAAAGTTCTATCTCGAGATTTGTGAGAATCAATCCAGGTATCTTCAGCAGATCCCAAATTAGCCGAAACTCGTGTTCATTTCCAAAGACAATCGGATCAGTAATTTCTTCTTCCTCGGGTGTCTTCGGAAGCGAGGCCGGTCGCGCGTCTTGAGACGTTTCAGGATCAGCATGCCGGAAACCCGCGCCCAATCTCCGATCTTGGCCAATTCGGGCTCATCGCGGTTATTCCGAGCAGCTCGCAACCTATTGTTTCACAATGTGCCGTTCGGAAAAAGAAATTTTCTAAAAAGTACAAATCATCGACTGATCTGGAAGGTTTTGACGATGACCTCATTGTAAAAAAGAAACTCGATGCGTACAAAGCACCGATTGGTCTGAGAAGGTAGTTATTTGACCAAAACATCAGCAAACTTTCAAAACTGTGAACCCCTGATTTAAACTTGAAAAATTCTCGGATGACTTCAAATACTGATCATTTTCTAGACCGTGCAAAACTTCCTAGGATTTATATGAAATGCGGATGAGAGCTCAAACCATACTAAAACATTTATTGATCTATATGAAGTATTAGTGGATTTTGAACCGCGGGATACATTGATTGTTCTACGTAGATTATTATGATTACCGAAACATCAGAGAACTGGGAACTGTAAAAAAATTCGGGAAAATTTTGTGAAAAAAAAAAAAAAAAAAAATGTTCGAATGACTTCAAGTCCTAAAAGTGGTCAGGTCCATAAAAGCAAAATTGGATTTGTATGAGATCTGGATAAGCTCTCAACCCGAATTAAACACGCATTGGTCTAACGTAATTCACCCCCCTTCGCACCAAACCCTCACTTGGGTCACCGCCTGCATTTTGTAAAAATATAATATCTTTGACTTCGAATATAAACGCTAAGCATACGCTAAAACATAAAAAAAAATTATTGAGCTTTATTTTGACATGTCTGTCTACGATGCCCTATTGTCCCACAAATTCCACAAGTGGATTCGCGTTTTTTATGTGGCTGTGAAATTGTATCTTCTGAGTCCACGGAATTTTCCAAAAAGGGATTAATACTCCCCAGAAAGCTGGAATTGCGTTCGTTGAATTCCACATTAGACAAGTCACTAGCGTCGGTTATACGCTTTATGGATCTACTGCTTTTTTTGTTCTGCCTGGCATGAGTGACGAGAACATCGCCGAATTGTTTGGCCATTATCGCATATGAATGACCCTGCGAAAGCGCGCAGTTTAAAAGTTTGTCAAAAGAGGCTTTCAACGGACCAGCCACATCCCCAGGATAATTTTATAGTAATTCATAATGTGAGGAAGCAAGACTCATTAAATAGTTGTGTTTTGAAGGCGTACTGGAATCATCAGCAAGACTAGAAGATCTACGTGGCGTCAGATGACTTTCTGGAGACAAATCGTTTCTTACCTCGATGTTGATCTTCGATAACACCCGCAGAGGGTTTAATGGTATTAAACCGGCAGTTTCGAAGCTGCTCCTAACATTACGAGCAGTGAAACCATCTACCCGAGCATGATTGTATAGTGCAATGAAGTCAGCTTTATTGATGCGCACACTGCCACCCGCGAGCACATCAAACCCAGTTCTTTCTCCGGCCAACTGGTAATATTTTGTCTTTAACGGTCCAAAACAGCAAAGATCAAGAGGTCGCAACAAATGAGATGTGTGAGGCGGCATGTATAGAGCGAATTCATTTTCATTGCAGATTTTGTCCAACTCTGGTGTCAAATGACTACCATGTCCGTCAAGTATCAAAAGCCTATGAGTGCCTTTCGTTATAGACTCTGTCTGAGGGATAAAGACGTGTTCGAGCCACCGGATAGCAATATCATTGGATTTCCAACCATTCGCACTAACTCCCAAGCGCCAGTCTTCTTCAAGCTGAGCAAACCAAGACTCGCAAATTTGCTTACCTTTAAAGATGATAAATGGGTGCAAAAACAGATCCGTGGCATTGATACACTCAATTGCTGTCACCCACTCTCGATTACCGTTCTGAATTAATTGTCTTTTCCCCCGTATTTCAGACCCTGATACAACTTTCCTGCCGCAGTTAAACCCATCGAAAAGCCTGTCTCGTCCGCATTGTACGCATCGCTTGACTCCATTCCATAAGTAAGCATCGTGTTATGCAAAAGATCAAGCCAACCTTTTACTACCTTTGGGTCTTGGCACTTTGCCCGTCGATAATCAAAAGGCATCGAGTACTTTGTGCCGAGATTTGGTTGTCTTTTCACAAATTTGGGAACCCAATTGGTACCGACTTTCAAACTTTCTTTTGTTCCACGCGACGCGAGCAAATAATCTGCCATTCTGCGAACAGCATTGACTGCCGGGGCGAGACCGCGAGAGTCCTTCGAGATTATCCATTTGACTAAACTTTCATCTTCAAATTTTTGTTAATTTCTTTGGTCTGCGGCTGCTTCGACGTGATTTCCTGAACCTTTCCTCCCCTGTTGAAGAGTGCTGCGGGACAAATTGAAAGCGCGTGCTGCTTCCCGCACTGACTTGATATTACCCTCTTTTAAACTTTTTAGGGTAAATGAGATCCTTGTTTTATCATCTTACAAAACTGGAGTTGCATCGACCAATTGTGGTGGCATTGGAGGTGTTCGAAAAAAAAGAAAGTTTTTTTCCAGACGCGTCTGTTGTTGCTGACCCAAGTGAGGGTTTGGTGCGAAAAGGAGTGATTTACGTTACAAATGTAATTTAACACTACTGATTCAAAGAAGAGACCCGACGTATCAAAGACAAATTCAGTCCAGCAAAGTTTTCCAATATCTGCTGTATCAACCTTTTTTTTCTGCGAATGATTCGGGTCGTATGATGAAAAAGGTTCGGATGACTCGAATTGCTGATGAGTTGACACCGTCATAAGATCCTGTCGATCTACATAAAATCTGGATAACCTCGCCATTTAAGAACAACAATTGATCATTTGAGTCTTAGTTAACTCATAACCGTGATGTACATCGATTGATCTGATGATCTTAGTGACCGACACGTCAACAAACTTTTCAACAGTCGAATCACCGATTGCTATGTATGAATGAGGCGAAAGTTTAGACAGCAAATCCACCGGATGCTCTATAAGAATCGTTAAACCCAAATCACCACTACTCCACAGACAAGACTCTAAACCGTACAAAACATCAATTAACCTATAAAATGCTTTGAAAATGACCGAAATATGCGAAAGAGCACGACTCAAGCGCAGGTGTCAAACCAACCAGCCGTGCCCGAAATTAAATAATGTATACCTACAACAAGTAGGCGAGGGGAAGCGCAAGCATCGCGAGCGAAGCGCCAACCTTACCGGCGGCATTGAAGGCAGTGGAAACAGCCGGGGTGCCGGAAGCAGAGGCCCAAGTGGACTCGGCAGCAATGGTAGAGGGCTTGATGGTGATAGTCTCAACAATTGTGGTTTCAATGTCGCTAGCACCAGTAGAAGTCTCCGTCACAACAGTAGTGACTGCGGCACTGGTTTCGGTGGCCTGAGTGGCAGGGGTGC